>JAJPUD010005962.1:74005-91601 GCA_023553655.1 Myrmecobius fasciatus | reverse complement strand
TCCTTTCTAATCTTGTCTGCATTAGTTTTGTTTGTACAAAAACTCTTACATTTAATATAATGAAAACTATTTTTGCATTTCCTAATGTTCTCTGATTCTTCCTTACTCAAAAATCCCTTCCTTCTCCACAGTTATAAGAAGTAGAGTACCCTTTGCTCTTCTAATTTGCTTAAAATATCACTCTTTATGTTTAAATCATGAATTCATTTCGACCTTATCTTGGTATATGGTGGTAGGTGTGGTTCAATGCCATATTAATTTCCAATTTTCCCAGCAATTTTTCCCAAATGCTGAGTTCTTATCCCAGAAGCTGGAGTCTTTGGGTTTATTAAACACTAGATTACTGTGGTCATTAACTCTTGTGTTTTGTGAACCTAACTTATTCCACTGCTCAGCTCCTCTATTTCTTAGTTAGTACCAAGTGATTTTGATGTCCATTGCTTTATAATATAGTTTTAGGTCTGGTATAACTAGGTTATCTTCATTTGCAGTTTTTCATTTATTCTTTTGAAATTCTTGACCTTTTGTTCTTCCAGGTGAACTTTGTTATTTTTTTCTAGCTCTGTAAAGTAATTTCTTGGCATGGTTGGTATGGCACTGAAGAAGTAGCTTAATTTAGTTAGAATTATCATTTTTATTATATTATCTTGGCCTACTCATGAGCATTTGATATTCTTCCAATTGTTTAGATCTAACTTTTTTTTTGTGTGGAAAATGTGTTGTAATTGTATTCATATATTTCTTAGTTTTGTCTTGGCAGGTAGACTCCTGAATATTTTATATTATCTACATTTATTTTAAAATGGAATTTCTCTTTGTATCTCTTGCTGCTTGATTTCTTTGGCAACATATAAAAATGTTGATTTCTCTGGATCTATTTGGTATGCTGCAACTTTGCTAAAGTTGTTAATTATTTCTAGTAGTTTTTTAGTTGATTTTCTAACTATACTATCATATCATCTGCAAAGAGTATAATTTTGTTTTCTCATCACCTTCTGTAATTCCTTTAACTTCTTTTTCTTCTCTTATTGCCAAAGCTAACATTTCTAATGCAATATTGAATAGTAATGGTGTTAGAGGGCAACCAGCAAGTGTTCTTTCTTCCAAGGAAAAACCTGGCCCCACAAGGGTTAGCAATATTGGGTAGATTAAAATCAGTCCCTTACCCTTCAAGTGAGGAAACAAACCCGTTTGGTTTAGTTTTTGACTAGCAAGACTGATGATTTGTTGGCTTCAGGGGACTGAATCACCTCTCCCTCTGCTATGGAGAGTCCCTTCCACTCTGGGCTCACTTGGACACCGGGGGCTACAATGAGACTGGCACTGGTTCCAGGCAGGACTGGGTACTCTACCAAAGGGTCCCTTTTATACTAAACGGTCCCCTCTACACTTTGGATCCATATAAATAAGTTCAGCCTCTCCAACCAGTACATACAGAATCTATGGGAAAGTGGTCTCAACCTTAGAGACTATAGAATAGAAATCGAGTAACTCACAGCTCCTAATTTCTTCTAGTTCTTTCTGCTCCCTCTCCCCCATTTGTAGGATGCTCAAGAAATTCCCCTTATACATGCTTTATTTTTCCCCTGGGATACTTTTAGAAGAATAAATTAGTCTGTTTTTACCACTTGATGCTGATTTAAGGATGCTATTTAAGACACTGGTGAGAAATTCTGCATCTTCCAGACTGATGTTAAAAGGTCCTCCTCTGTTCAAAGTGTGTATGTGTAGCTGGGAGGTGTGGAGTGGGTGAGTAGAGGAGAAGGAGAAGAGCTGGTTATGGCTTTCCCTCCTTCTTCTCACCCTTAGATGATTATTCTTTAAGATTCTGCTGAAGAGCCATAAGCTCCAATCTTTGGAATTTCTATGTATTTCTTTTTCTTTTTTTTTCTTTTTTCTGAGGCAATTGAGTTTAAGTGACTTGCCCAGGGTCACACAGCTAGGGAATGTTAAGTGTCTGAGACCAGATTTGAACTCAGGTCCTCCTGACTTCAGGGCTGGTGCTCTATCCACTGCACCACCTAGCTGCCTCTGTATTCCTAACTCTGATAATTTATAGATGATTTCTGTAGATCTGACCAAATTTCTCAGGTTATTGGAATAGAATTCTGCTTGTCATCATTTAACTTTATTAAATGATTTTTCATGCATAGTGGAAGGTGGTGGGAACTGTTTAATTTTTTTAAATTTTAAACATTCTATTCTTTTTGAATTTTGAGTTCTAAATTCTCTATCCCTTCCACCCTTCCCCCACACACTGAGAAAGAAAGCAAAATCACTATTATGTGAACTTATGCAAAACATACTTCCATATTAGTCATATAATTTAAAAAAGTGATAAAAATAAAGAAAGCTAGAAAGTTATATTTTAATTTGCACTCAGAGTTCATCAGTTCATTCTCTAAGAAAGTAGTAATTTTTCATCAAGAGTCCTTTGGAATTATCTTGGATCATTGTATTATTGAGGATAACTAAGTCATGGACAATTTATCATCATACAGAGTATTGTTGTTACTGTGTACAATATTCTTCTGGTTCCGTTCATTTCCTTCACATCACTTCATGTAAATCTTTCCAGGTTTTTCTGAAATCCACCTGCTCATCATTTTTATACTACAATACTATGTTCCATCACTATCCTATACCACAACTTGTTCAATCATTTCCTGATTAATAGGCATCCCCTCAATTTCCAATTCTTTGTCATCATGAAAAGAGTTGCAATAAATATTTTTGTACATACAGGTCTTTTTCCTTTTTCTTTGATTTCTTTGCTGTTCAGACCTAGTATTGATGTTTCAAAGGCTATGCACAGTTTTATGGCCCTTTGGGAATAGTTCCAAATTGTTCTCCAGAATTATTGGAGAAGTTCAAAACTCCATCAACAGTTTGCTAGTGTTCCTATTTTATTCAACCTCTCCAATATTTCTGATAGGTGTGAAGTAGTACCTCCATGACACATTGTTTTGATGTGCATTTTTTAAAATCAAAAGTAGCTTAGAGCATTTTTCATATGACTATATAGAGCTTTGATAACTTTTTATGGCAGTTTTGAGATTGGTTAATATGACAAAAAAAGAAATGGCAAATGTCGGAGAGAAATAAGGAAAAATTGAAATACTAGTGAACTGATCCAACAATTCTGGAAAACAATTTATAACTGTGCTTAATGATTTCAGATTTTCTTCTGTTATTTTTATTCTTTTGACTTTCTTTTATAGTTTCTTGAAGTCTTGTGGAGTCATTAGCTTCTATTCACCCAATTCTAATTTTTAAGGAATTTTTTTCAATGAGCTTTTTGTACCTCTTTTTCCATTTGACTAATTCTACTTTTTAAGAAATTCTTTTGTTCAGTGAATTTTTGTACCTCCTTTTTCATTTGACTAATTTTGCTTTTTAAATTTGTCTTCTTCCCAGTTTTTGTCTTGATCTTCCCTGCCATTGTAGTAGCTGTTTATTATCAAGTTCTTTTTTTTCTTTTTTGTTGTTTGCTCATTTTTCTAGCTTAATTCTTATTTTATGTTAAAGTTCAGCTCTGCTCTCCAATTTTTTTGTCTGTCCCAAGCTTTTTTTGTGCTGCTGTTTTCTGAACTAGTTCTGGGGATCTGCAAGTTTTTGGTGTTTACAAGGTGTTGTGATGTGGGAAAAGATATGATCACTGTTCTCCTGGAAGGATCCCTGCAACCCTTCAGATACAAATATTAGTGCTTTTCTTGGCCTTAGTACTTTTACCATGTCCCCTGCTCTCTTGCAAATTCAAGTGCCAGTGATCCCCTTGGCCCTGAAAATATGACCAGCATCCCTGTTCCCTGCACTCCTTTCTACCTTGAAACTGCAAACCAAAACTGCATATGGGCAATAGATTCACCAGTTAGTGCCAGATTCCCCTCATGCTAGCAAAAGATCTCTTGTAATCTTTTTTCTGACCAGTTGTCTGACCTTTACCATCTCTGGGATGAGAAACTCCTGAAGCTTCTACTTCTGTCATTGTTGTAACTGCCTCTAAGTCCCATCACAAGTGCCTATACGAGGTTCTAGGCCTGTACCCAACCTGGTATCACAGACTTCTGGCAAACTTCTAAGTTGTCTTATTTTCCTTTGATTTTTTTTGTTGCCCTGCTGATTCAAAATTTGATTTGAGACTTCATTTTAGAGTTTTTTGGAGGGGGATGTTGAGAGAATTTGGTTAAGTTTCTGCCTGCCTCCACCATCTTGGTTCTGCCACTTGAACAATTGTTATCATGTAATTAAAGTATCAGAACTAAACTAATATAAGGTGGTTTCAATCCCTCCTTTAATATAACATTGAGAAAGCTAGGTTATGAGTTTGTACTCTAAAAGCTGGTATTAAACAAAAACCTGGCTACAATATTTTATGAAATCATAAAGATTATCCTAAATTATTAGAGTCAGAGTATAAAGGGAAAATAGAATCTACTGATCACTTTCTGAAATAAATCTCAAATTGAACACATGCAGAAATATAATAACCAGACTGAAAGACATCAAGAATCAAGGTTTGTTTCAATGGTGAAGATTTAGCAGTCTTAATTCTAACGAAAATTAATCTTGGAATGATATGCCCCTGGCAAAAGAAAAATGCTTATAACTGAGAATAACTTTTCTTAAAAAATCAAACCAACAAACCCTGAGATTTGAAGAATAAAGAATAAAGAGAAGGAGCTAGAATAGAACACAGCTAAAGTGACAAAAAGAAATGCTGGCAGTCATGATCTTAGACAAGGTAACACTAAAAATAGATTTGGTTTAAAAAAGGATAAATAGAAAAACTACATAATAAACCATATAATAACAATAACAAACCTATATTCACTTAGTGGAATAGCAGCTAAATGCCTGAAAGGAAGAGATGACTGAATTATAGGAAGAAATTAAGAGCAAAGCTATTCTTAGTAGAGATCTTAACTTGCTCCTTTCAGACTTATAAAAATTTATTTAAGAGGTAAATGAGAAAGAAGTTAGGTTCAGAATAGAGTTTTGGGAAAGTTAAATGTGATAATTTCTGGTGACTACTGGATGGCAGTTGTAAAGATCTTGCACAATAAATTTGTATTCAGTAAGCATAATTTGGAGAAAGGATTGAGACTTAAATGAACACTAAATAATTTAGCCTTATAGAATTGTGGATCAAAGAACAAATCATATAAACAATAAATATTTATTATAACAAATCATATAAACAATAAATATTTTATTATAGAAAATTATGAGAATGAGAGCATAACAAAACTTGAGGGAAGCAGATGAAGCACTACTTAGGAGAGAGTTTATATTGCTAAACATGTTAACTATCAAAAGGGGAAAGCAAGATATCAATGAACACTATAATTTGCAAAAGCTAGAAGAGGAACACATAAAAAATAAGGACTAGAGACTTTGAGATGATCCAGTCATTTCTTATGTATCTGATCTCAGTTCTGATTCAGCACCTCCTGAGTCATCATGTTTTTTGGCTTCATAGCTTATTTGAAGATTTTCCATTATCCCATAATACCAGCTCTACATGACTAGAAACAGACTCTCAAAGTTCCATATATTAAACTAGAACTAGGTAGGGACTACCTGAGCATGTTCTATATAATACAGCAGGCAGGATAAATCTAAGGATGCTCTCATAGCTTGACCCTCATTGGCCAGTTGTCCTATTACATAAACGTGAAGCAATTTTTAGGAATGGTTGCTAATTAGGCAGTTGACATTTCACCTCTATTCTATGTCATATCCCTCAAAGTCTATATCTTCTAGAAAACTCTGACAAAGATTTGGGTTCTTGCTCTTGTTGGGTGTTCTCTGATGTAGAAACTTCCTTTGCCTTGTCAGCTCCAATCATTGGATTTAGGATCTCCAGAGCTCTTGAACTCATAGGATTGACTTTAAGCCTGGACATGTCCATCTTAAAAACACTGTTTTGTCACCTACTGAGGAAAGGAAACATTCAATGGAAAAGGCAGACTAGGCCCAGGTACAAATTGGTTTAGTTGAGTCATATAAGAGTGGCTGTGGGTGATGGAGGAAATACATTGCCTCTTCCCCCTTCTCTTATTCCCTATCTTATGCAAGAAAAGGGAGTTAGAAACAGTCTCTTCATTTTTTTGCAAGGCATTTGGGGTTGTGACTTGCCTACAGTCACACAGCTAGGAAGTGTTAAATGTGTGAGGTCAAATTTGAACTCAGGCCCTCCTATCTTTAGGGCAGGGTTTGCTGCACCATCTAGCTGTCCAGTCTCTTCCTTTTAAAAAGTCTACTGATCTGTCACCTTTTCAGGCTCAGCAACCAATGAACATTCGATTTAGAGTAAGAAAATGAGGCAGTATGTTATGATCATAGGAATATTGAATATGGCTCAAAGGATCTGGCTTCAAATCTTAGTATTGTTACTTACAATCTGTGTGACCTTGAGCAAATCACTTTCCCTCTCTAGCCCTTAGGTTCCTCCTCTTTAAAATTAGGGGATTTCACTAACGATATTTTCTAATATTCTTTTAAGATTTTAATTCTGATGTATATTCTAGTCCCTCTCTGCCACCTATCAGCTAGTGTGACTTTGAACAAGTCACTTCTGCTTTCTGGTGAAGGAGAGAGAGAAAAGGGAAAAGAGAGAAAAGAAAGGAGAGGAAGAAGGAGAGTTGGATAAATGGAGATGAAGAGGAGAAGAGAAAAGGAAGGGAAAAGGAGGAAAGAGGGTTATAAGGATGAAGAAGGAAAAAAGAAGCCGGTTGGAGGAAAAAGAAGAGAGTCAGCATGGCTCCAGGCTCCTCCACAACCACCACTATTCCCTGGGCTCCTAGGCATATTACAAGCATAAAGAAAAACAGTGTGTCTTCACACCTCTCAGACTGGCTAAGATGATAGGAAAAAGATAATGATAAGTGTTGGAGGGGATGTGGGAAAAATGAGACACTAATACATTGTTGGTTGAGTTGTGAACTGATCCAACCATTCTAAAGAGCAATATGGAGCTATGCCCAAAGGGCTATGAAACTGCATACCCTTTGATCCAGCAGTGTATCTAATGAGCCTGTTTCCCAAAGACATCCTAAAATTGGGGAAAGAACCCACATGACTTTAGAAAAGTCTGGAAGGATTTATTTGAACTGATGCTGAGTGAAGTGAGCAGAACCACGAGAACATTGTACACAGGAATAAAATTATGTGATAATCGACCGTGATGGATTTGGTACTTCTTAGCAATGTGCTAATCCAAAACAATTCCAATAGACTTGGTATGGAAAATTCCATCTGCATCCAGAGTGAGAACTATAGAGACTGAATGTGAATGGAAAACATAGTTTTTTTTTTCACTTTTTCTTTGGTTTTTCTTTTTTGTTTTTCCCCCTTTTGGTCTTTTTTTTTCTTTTTCTTTTCTTTTTTTTTCTTCAATAGTATTTTATTTTTCCAAATAATTTTTCCAAACATGAAAAGATAGTTTTCCACATTTATCTTTGAAAAACCTTGTTTTCAGGCAGGTAGGTGGCGCAGTGGATAGAGCACCAGCCCTGAAGTCAGGAAGACCTGAGTTCAAATCTGGTTTCAGACACTTAACATTTCCTAGCTGTGTGACCCTGGGCAAGTCACTTAACCCCAATTGCCTCAACAAAAAGAAAAAAAAAGAAAAAAAAAGAAAAACCTTGTTTTCCAAATTTTTCTCCCTCTCTTCTTTCCTCCCTCTCCTGTAGACAACAAGCAATCTGATAAAGGTTAAACACTGAATAGATTAAACCTATTTCCATATTCATCATGTTGCTCAAGAAAAATCAGATCAAAAGGGAAAAACATGAGAAAGAAAAAGAAAAAAAACAAGCCAAGAACAAAAAAAGATGAAAATACTATACTTTGATCCACATTCAGTCTCCACAGTTCTCTCTGGATGGGGATGGATCTTTCAATCAGAAATCTATTGAAATTAGCTGGAATCACCTCATTTTTTGAAAAGAGTCAAGTCCATCCCATTGATCATTACATAATCTTATTGTTGCTATGTACATGGTTCTACTCACTTCACTCAGCATCAGTTCATATAAGTCTCTCCAGGCCTTTCTGAAATCATCCTCATGATCATTTCTTACAGAACAATAATATTCACTAATATACACATACCATAATTTATTCAGACATTCTCCAACTGATGGGCATCCATTCAGTTTCCTGTTCCTTGTCACCACAAAAAGGGCTGCCACAAACATTTTTGTATATGTGAGGTTTTCCCCCTTTTTTATGATCTCTTTGGAATACAGACTCAGTAAAGATAGTGCTGGACCAAAGGATATGCACAGTTTGATAACCTCTTGCGTCATCCTTTGGGTGTAGTTCCAAATTGCTGTCCAGAAGGTTTGGATCAGTTCACAATTTGACCAACAATGTATTGTTTTCCCACATCCCCTCCAACATTTGTCATGATCTTTTCCTGTCACCTTAGCTGATCTGACCGGTGTATATAGTGATATCTCAGAGTTGTGTTAATTTGCATTTCTCTGATCAATAGTGATTTAGAGCATTTTTTCATATGACTAGAAATGGCTGTAATTTTTTCATCTAAAAATCATCTGTTTATAAACATTTATCAGTTGGGGAATGGCTTGTATTCTTATAAATTTGAGTCAGTTCTCTACATATTTTAGAAATGAGGCCTCTATCAGAAACACTATGTAAAACTGTTTCCCTAGCTTTCTGCTTCCCTTCTAATCTTGGCTGCATTGGTTTTGTTTGTGTGATACCTTTTTGATTTAATTTAATCAAAATTATATATATTGAATTTTATAATGTTTGCTAATTCTTCCTTAGCTATAAATTCCTCCCTTTTCCACAGAGCAGAGAGATAGGCTATTCCTTGTTCTTTTTATTTGCTTATAGTATCAACCTTTATATTTAAATCATGATTGGTCTTATTTTTCTTGCCCAATAGGACAAATATGGAAATATTTGTGTGCGTGTATGTACGCGTGTATGTGTGTGTGTATTGCTTGCTGAATTGGGAAGGAGAGAGTAAGGGATGGAGGGAGAAAAATTTGGAACACAAAGTCTTACAAAATGAATATTTAAAATGATCTTTACATGTATTTCCAAAAATAAAATACTATTGAGATAAAAAAATAAAGGCAGTGTATGAAGAAGAAGCAAGCAATTTTTGACTATTATAGATACTCAGATCAGCTACAAAGGACCTCTGAAGGAAGATGCCTCCAGAGAAAGAAATGATAAATAAAAACATGCATAGTATGGTTTTACATATGGCTATATATACATGTACACATACATTTGTGTTAAATGTGGCCTTCTCTAGGGTGGAGTGGGAAGTGAGGGAGATAAAAATTTAAAATGTAACAAAATTTTTATTTTTAAAAAAGTAGTGTACTCCTGTCAGATTGGCTAAGATGGCAGGAAAAAATAATGATGAATGTTGGAGGGGATGTGGGAAAAATGGGACACTGAGACATTGTTGGTGCAACTGTGAACAGATCCAGCCATTCTGGAGAGCAATTTTTAACTATGCTCAAAAAGTTATCAAACTGTGCATACCCTTCAACCCAGCAGTGTTTCTATTGGGCTTATATCCCAAAGAGATCTTAAAGGAAGGAAAGGGACCCACATGGGCAAGAATGCTTGTGGCAGCCCTTTTTGTAGTGGCTACAAACTGGAAACTGAATGGATGCCCATCGATTAGAGAATGGCTGAACAAATTATAGTATATGAATGTTATGGAATATTATTATTCTATAAGAAATGACCAGCAGGAGGATTTCAGAGAGGCCTGGAGAGACTTGCATGGACTGATGCTGAGCAAAATGAGCAGAGCCAGGAAATCATTATACACGGCAACAACAATCCTATATGATGATCAATTCTGATGGACATGGCTCTCTTCAACAATGAAATGCTTCAAACCAGTTCCAATTGGTCAGTGAAGAAGTTCATATACACCCAGAGAGAGGGATATGAGATATGGACTACAACATATCATTTTCATGCTTTCTATTGATGTTTGCTTGCATTGTATTTCCTTTCTCAGATTTTTTTTCTTGTAGATACGATTTTTCTTGCACAGCAAGATAAGTGTGGAAATATGTATACATATATTCGATTTGTCAAGTATTTTAACATGTTGACATGTAGTGGACTTCCTGCTATCTAGGGGAGGGGTGGGACTAAGGGGGGGAAAATTTGTAAGGGAAAGCTTTGTAAGAGCCAATGTTGAAGAATTACCCATACATATGTTTTGCAAATAAAAAGCTTTAATAAAGAAAAAAAAGTAGTGTAGTATAGAAGATAGAGCCTTGAACTCAGAGTCAGGAGACATGGATTTCAAATTTTGCTTCAGATGTTTACTAACTGTGTGACTGTAACTGAATCTCTATTTGCCTTAATTTACTCATCTGTATGTAACATATATAGTTTTAATCCTGAGGCAATGTGTATGCTCCTACTTGTGTATGAGTTTGGACTGGCAGAGAGAATGAAAACTTGCTGCTGCATTTAGAGCGAGACAATCTTTTTTTCATGTCTTTTAAAGAGACGCATGTGATTCCAAATTCTCTAGAGGGATGGATCAAGGAAAAAGGCAAAACTATGCTAGGCTGTACTTAACATGTTACCAATTTCTAGCTTGCTTCCCTGGAAATTTCTGGGAATTTCCCCTTAGGTGAGCTTAGGGCCTCCCTCTTGGTTTAGTTGTGGTTTTGTGCTCCCAGTGCTCATTCACTCATATATTTCCTGACATATTCCAAACTTTGAAATTTCTCTGATTTCTGTTTGCTCTCTACTCAGCTAAATTAGTTTCCTTGTCAATGGTCTTTTATGTAACTAAGCATTTAGTGGGAAGAAGTTAAGCCTGCTGGTAAACCAGCTTAGGTTACTCCTTCCCTTTTAAGAGATAGTGGCTAGCATTCTCCAATTGACTACTAGCTAGAAGATTTGAATAGGCAGTTTTCAGAGAAAGAATATTACTAGCCATAGGAAAAAATGCTTTAAATCACTACTAATTTGAGAAATGCAAAGTAAAGTATCTCTCAGGTTCTACTTCATAGCCATCAAGATAGTAAAGTTGGAAAAAAGGGAAAATGACAAATATTGGAGGGGCAGTAGGAAAACACAGTATATATACTGTTGGTGGAGCTGTGAGGTTTAGCCACACTGAAAAATAATTAGAACTAGGCCCCAAAACTATTAATTGTGTCTACCCTTGGACTGAGTATTACCATTACTTCTGAGTGATGTCCTAAAAAGATCAAAGAAAAATAAGGTCATCTTTGAACAAAAAATGTATCATGGCTCTTTTTGTGGTGACAAAGAATTGAAAATTAAGGACCTGCCCATAATCTGGGGAATAGCTGAACAAGTTGTGGTATATGATGGTACAGAACACAACTGTGCCGTAAGAAACTATATATGATTTCAGAGAATCGTAAGAGGACTCATCTGAATTTATACAGAGTTAAGTAAGCAGAACCAGAAGAATTTTTTCAATGATAAAAATTTTGTAAAGAAAATCAACTTTGAAGGAATTAGGAACACTAATCAGTATAATGACCAATCATATTTACAGAGGATTCATAATGAAGCATGTGGACCCACCTCCAGAGAGGTAAGGGACTCCAGAGGGCAGATTCATGCATATATTTTTTTTACATGGCCAATAGAGAACTTTATTTTGCTTGACTATAATATTTGTAACAGGATTGTTTTTCTTTATCAATGGAGAGGACGCTGGAGGTGGGAGGAGAAGAAGGTAGAGCTTTATGAAAATAAAATAAAATTTAATTTAACAAAAGAGAGTTGCCAGGAATGCAGTTTGAACCCAAAGGTATGATCCTAGATCAGCAAAATTGAGGAGGTCAGAAAGCTTTAATTCCATTCCCATATCCTTTTAGAAGAGAACAAATTGGCTAGTTCCTTCTTCTGTTCCTATCTAGGCCAAAACAAAATTTTCCCTTGGAGTGGGATGGGCAAGATTTCAGAAATATACATCCACATCTCCTTGTGAGCCACATTTAGATAACCCATGTGGACATACATCTCTTACATGGGTAACATATATGTTACATGTAAAATTGGGGGGTTGGACTTAGTGATCTTCAAAGTACCTTCCAACTTTCTATGATGGTATGAGAAGAAGAAATGAGGGGCAGTTAGGTGGTGCAGTGGATAGAGCACCAGCCCTGAAGTCAGAAGGACCTGAGTTCAAATCTGGTCTCAGACACCTAACACTTCCTAGCTGTGTGGCCTTGGGCAATTCACTTAACCTCAGTTGCCTCAGCAAAAAAAAAAGAAGAAGAAGAAGAAGAAGAAGAAGAAGAAGAAGAAGAAGAAATGAGAGGGCCAGGAGAAAGGGGGAAATGGTGAAAAAATTTTGCTCAGATGCAAATTGGATAAGATGAGCTCAAAGTCTTCTTCTAATGCTAGAGATTTTGTAATCTATGGAAAATGTTTCATCTCATCTCCCTCTCCTTCCTTTAGCTATTTCTCCTCCCATCCTCTACTGTATGGAAAACAGTTAGCTGTCAAAGAGAGCAAAATTGAGCTTGGTGATCTTGGGCCCCTACATTTGGACCAACTGAGTTCAACCAGCCATGAAAAGCCTGCAGTTTGTTGGTGAGGCCCATGAAGCCTGTCTCTGAAGTAGTCTGGATACTGGCTTTTGCTATGGGATTCACATTCTGTTTCTGAAGTTCTTTTGGAAAAAACATTCTCTTCAATGCCCATCCAGAGTTCAAGGTCCTTGACTGTTAAAGTTGATAGTCTAAAGGCCACAAGAACCTAAGGTTCCCCTTTCCCCACTCCCATTTCATAAGGCATTGCTTTTTGAACCATTCTTTCCTATTCATGACCTGAATTGTTCCTCATAAAACACCCCCTGTCATGGGAGAGGACGTCAAATATAGAGGAGCAAGCTGAGGCTCAGAGCAGGGTCACAGAAGCAAAAAACAAAACAAAAAACCAAAAAAAAACCCTGGGTTCAAATATGAGTTCATGGAATTTTGGAGTTGAAAGGTATTTTTGTGGCCACTGAGTCCAACCCATATCTTAAAAAGGAGATGGGAGGAAAGATGAGGGTGGGGGGGGCAAGAGAGAAGGGCGAAAGGGAGAGAAGAGGGGAAGAAAGCGGATCAGTTATTAAGTATTGGTTGAAAATATTGAATTAGAATCTGGGTTATTTTGAGAACTCCTTACTATTTTATTCAGACATGGGACACTTTTTGGAATAGGGTTCTATGGAGTTCTCTCCACTTTCATAGAGAATCAGATTGGTTTCGGCAAATACATGTGGGCCCAAGAGGAAGGCAAAACACCATTGAAGCCTTTCAACATCCCAGCATCCTTCCTTGATTGCTTTGAATGAGAAACATGAACCCTGAGCAGGGGCATATGGGATAGATTTTCCTGGAATAGTTAATAGCAGCTTGAATTTCTCTCTCGTGGTTTGACATAAATTAGTCACATTTATACCTCATGGTCTTTGCTGCTTTCTCTAATTATAGAACCTTTCTACTTTCTCTTTTAAGTCAAAGTTGATGGAAGGGACACTTCCAGGATCCCAAGCATGCATATGAGTGGATTGTAACAGATTTCTGTCACTGTCAGCTTTTGTTCTACCATATACCCAAGAAGTAGTCATTCAATCAATAGCCAAGTAGTAAGGAGAAACTAAGTCCTGAGGCAGTCAATTCCACTTTGGGGCAAATTTAATTGTTAGAAAGTTTTTCCTTAAACTGACTCCAAATCTTCTTCTTATACTCCCTTCCCACAATTCCCTCCAGAGACAAATAAAATAAAGAAATGGCAAATGTGATTATAGATCCATCATCAGAGATAGAAAATTATGGGGAGTGGAATAAGTTCTGTAAGACTTTTGCTGTCAAAAATCCTGCTTTTTTTAATAGAGGAGAGAATAGAGTCTGCAAACTCTAGGGAACAAGACTGATTCTTGGTAAAATTCTGGAATGGATTATTAATTTTTTCCTGATCTGGCCTAAACATTTATATTTTTTCCAATTTTTTCCAATTTCCCAATATTTTTTCCAATTCAATTTGATTTTATTTTCAGTTTTGAATTCTCTCCCTCCAAATACCATCTACTCCCCCTACCACTGAGAAAACAAGAAAGACAAAACCAGCTGTGATATATAGTCAAGCAGAACCTCCACTCAGCTTATTTTTAGCAGATGATTTCTTCTCTTACTATTTATTGAAGCTATGTAAGATGAACTCCTTTAACTTCTCTTCTCACCTCCAAATCTCTCTGAATTTGCATGCCTTCTCTTCATTTCCTACCTCATTGGTAGAAAGATGGCTCCTCTTTTCCAAGTTCAACTCCTGCACTTGTGCTTTTGATCCCATCCCTCCCAAGTTTTTTCAGGACCTGATCCAACAGATATTTTAAGCTCTCTCTTGAAACTCCAGTGCCTTTTTTTGTTCGTGGCTTCTTCCTTTCTGTCTACAAATGTACTCAGACTTCCCTCATCTCAAAAGAGGAAACAACAACCCAAACCCTGCTATTAGCCACACTACCTCCTCAAGAGGCCAAATTTCTCATTTTTTGCCACTATAAAATGAGCTGCTATAAATGTTTTTTTTTTCTATTTTCCCAGAAGGAACTTAAGAAAAACAAGCAAAGTAGTATTGGAATTATCTTGTTAAATTGATTATCTAATCCTTTGATCCAGCAGTGTTTCTACTGGGCTTATATCCCAAAGACATCACAAAGGAGGGAAAGGGACCCACCTGTACAAAAATGTATGTGGCAGCCCTCTTTGTAATGGCTAGAAACTGGCAACTGAGGGGATGCCCATCAACTGGAGAATGGCTGAATAAATTATGGAATATGAATGTAATGGAATTTTATTTTTCTTTGAGAAATGATCAGCAGGATGATTTCAGAGAGGCCTGGAGAGACTTGCATGAACTGATGCTGAGCGAAATCAGCAGAACCAGGAGAACATTGTACATTGCAACAATAAGATTATATGATAATCAATTCTGATGGATGTGGCTCTTTTCAACAATGATCTTGTGATGAAGAGAGCTATCCATACCCAGAGAGAGATTGTGGAAACTGAGTATGGATCACAACATAGCATTTTCATTCTTTTTGTTGTTGTTTGCTTGCATTTTGTCTTCTTTCTCATTTGTTCCCTTTTTGATCAGATTTTTCTTGTGCAGTAAGATAACTGTATAAATATGTATACGTATATTGGATTTAATATATATTTTAACATGTTTAACATATATTGGATTACTTGTCATCTAGGGGAGGGGATGTGGGGAAAATTTAGAACACAAGGTTTTGCAAGGGTCAGTGTTGAAAAATTATCCACACATGTTTTGAAAATAAAAAGCTTTAATAAAAATTGATTATCTAGGGGGTATGGATTGAACTCTCAATTTCATTGGTGAAGGTGATTTCCAGGTTAAAAAAAATTTCCAAAGTAATATGGACCAAATTCTTCTCTGAAATTTATGGTCTTTAGGGTTGTCTAAGGCATTGAAAGATGAGTCACATAAATTACTTTTGTAAAAGAAAATTTGCTGTATATTTTTTTTTGCTGAGGCAATGGAGATTTGCCCAGGGTCACAAACCAGGAAGTGTTAAGTGTCTGAGTTCAGATTTGAACTCAGGTCCTTCTGACTTCAGGACTTCAAAGTGGTGCTCTATCTACTACAACAACTAGCTACGCCTGTAGTATACTTTTAAAAACCAAGCTGAACATAATTGAGATTCATGGTTCAATATACAATTTTCATTTTCAGTTCTTTGTAGATGAAAATGATCATATTTATTAATGTCTGTCAGGTTTGCAATGAAAAAAGTAGGGTACACTTCCTGTCTCTTCTTTCTCACCTCCTACTCACTCTAAACATCTTGTAAACTGTCTCCCTCCTGCACCAAAGAGACTGAAACTGTTGCTCAAAGGTCACCAATGACTTAGTTTCCATATCCAATGACTTTTTTTGAGCCCTGTTATATTTGGTACTGTAGATCACTGACTTTGATGGATTATCTTTGCTCCCTTAGCTTCCATGATGCTGAGAGGGTGAGTAAACTTGCCCAAGCTCTCACAGATGCTGGCAGAGTCAGAATTTGAACCCAGGTCCCTCTTTTTGGACACTTCCCCCCCTTAATACTTTCTAAAATTGCATTATTTTTTTCTTGGTTCCCAGATATGGCAGTATGATAATACTGTTGACTTATGCAATTTGCCATTCATTTAACAAACTCATTTAGATTTTTAAATAAATTGTTGCCTAGTCATATTTTTCTCACCTTATATTTCTGAAGTTGAATTCTTAAACATAGATATAATACTTTGTATTTATTTTATGTGTCTAATATCAATGAATTTTTAAGGGAAGGGAGGCAGAAAAAGCATCCATATTATTTTTTGGCCATTTCTGAAATATGCTGCCTCTACTGGCTATTTTCCTTTTCCCTCCCCACCAGAAATTGTATTCTGTCTTTGAGACCCTGGTCTCTGATAGGTAACATTTTTGCCTTATCTGGCCTGTAACTAGGCCTCCCTGTTACTTTTCAGTTATTTCCAATCCATGCTACCACAGATACCCTCTCTTTCTTTGCCCACATGCAAAAGCTGTAAAATTTTATATAATTTAAATGATCATTGTGTCTTGCAATCTCTTCCATATCTTGTAGGATTATGAATTTTCCTCCTAATCACAGATGTGAAAGTCATATACTTTTTTTCTCTTTTAAATCTTTTTAAGTTTAATTTTTTTATATTGAAGTAATATCCACATGGAACTTATAATAGTATACAGTGTAATCTGTTGGTCTAAGCCTAATTTCCACCAAATAACTCTCCAGTTTTCCCAAGTATTCTTTAGAACAGCAAATACTTCACTTGGTGTTTTGTGTGCTTGGGTTTGCAAACATAGGATCTTTGCGTGTGTTTTGTTGTTGTTTCCTGGTGCAATTTATTTAGCATATTCCAGGATCTATTTTTAAAACCAGTATCCCAAAATTAAGTTATTGCTTTATAATGTAAGAAGGGATCTGGTACTGCTAAGCCTTTCTTCTTCTTTACTAATTAAAAATTTTGACCTTTTTTCTACAAATGAATTCCATTCTCATTTAAAATAAAAAAAATTCAGAACCTAAGAAACATTAAAGATGTCTATATGCAAAATAAAAGATAATGAAAATGGTACATGAAATTATGGATCTTTATAATGTACAATTTGATCTTTTTTAAAGTATGTAATAACATTTACACATTACTTTCTTTTTTTTTATAAAGCTTTTTATTTACAAAACATATGAGTGATTTTTCTACATTGACCTTTGCAAAAACTTTTTTTCCCAAGCTTTTCCCCTCCTTCCCCCCATCCCCTACCCCTAGATGACAGGTAATCTAATACATGCTAAATAGGATAAATTATATGACAAATACAATACATGTATACATATCTATACAGTTATCTTACTGCACAAGAAACATCAGATCTAGAAAGAGAAGAAGGAAAAAAAAAACAACCTAAGAAGGAAAACAAAATGCATGGAAATATTCACAGAAAGCGTTAAAATGCTGTGTTGTGGTTCACACTCAGTTCCCACAGGCCTCTCTCT
>JAJPUD010005962.1:31871-46628 GCA_023553655.1 Myrmecobius fasciatus | reverse complement strand
TGGCAGATCTAGATGTCCTCCGAGGTCTCTTCCAATGTTGAGATTCTATAATGATGGGGTTTTACAGATGAGGAAACTAATTCTTCATAACTGAGTCCCTTTCTACCCATCTAGTCCTCTTACATCTTATTACCCAATATGTAATCTCTTTAATCCAGTGACTCTGACTTCCTGGTTGTTCCACAAACAAGTTCATCTCTCAGCTTTGGGCAGTTTCTCTGCTAACTATCCCCCATGCCTGTAATACTCTCCCATCTTCGCTCTAACTATTAACCTTTCTGACTTCCTTTAAGTCCAAACGTAAATCCCACCTTTTAGAAGAACTCTTTCCTAACTCCTATTAATTTTAGTACCTTTTCTCTGTTACTTATTTTCTATTTATCCTATATAGAATTTGCTCTCTCTATACTGGTTTATATGTTGTCTTCCCTATTAGATTGTAAGCTCTCTGAGGTCCTTTTGCCTTTTTTTTTTTGTATTCCTAGTGCTTAGTGTAGTGCCTCCCACACAGTAAATGCTTATTGATTGTTTGCTTATTGAAAATGTTTATTTATTGATTGCTTTATTGATTGATTATACTTTAGAAACCTCAAGTGGCTTGTTCAAAGTCACACTGCTAGAAAGTGACAGAGGTTAAAAAATACATTACCCAGGTACAGAATAAGGAGGATATGGTTACACTGGCTTTCAGACATACATTCAGGAATGAAGAGTTTTCTAAGTCTCTGGTCTAATGGGTGTACTGGAGGCAGTTATAACCAGTTTGGAGGTGATAGCTAAATTTTCAGTGTGAGCATTCACACCTAAGTCTTTTGTCTCATGGGGAAGTCTCATATCCTCTGAGTACCAGCTCCTTCCCATAGTCTATACCTCCTTGGTATGATATTACCATGCACTCCTGACAGTGGGAAAGCAAAGATGACAGTGTAATCTGCAGTTGCAGCCTCGAGGAACACTTACTCATTAGTCTAATGGTCCAGACTCTACACTTGGTCCAATTACCTTGCTCAAACTCACAAGTTTTTAGTTTAGTTTAGATAACTCAGTAGTTCTCACACTAAAACAAGTCAGGTAACTGGCTCGACTTCTTTTACACATCAACACCAGTTTTGACAGAGTTCTAATTAACCAATGCCAATACTTATCACCAAAAGCATTGAGTTGCAGCCTTGACTCAAACAAGAACCAATATCAGGAGAACATGGTTTGTTAAGACAGCTGAAGGACATGGTTCACATGTAGTAGAGACAGTATCTATTCTGAAATTGTGCAAAATTAATGTAGCATTATAA
The DNA here is from genome assembly GCA_023553655.1 of Myrmecobius fasciatus. Taxonomy (NCBI): domain Eukaryota; kingdom Metazoa; phylum Chordata; class Mammalia; order Dasyuromorphia; family Myrmecobiidae; genus Myrmecobius; species Myrmecobius fasciatus. The sequence continues at coordinate 45,336 of JAJPUD010005962.1, read as the reverse complement.
TCATCTAATTCAAAAGTCAGAGAATGGCTCCAAATGCAGTTTTCTAAAATAGATTGAGGGCAAAGCTTGGAAAACTGAAAAGAAACTTGTTGAGTTCTGTGAAAATGGCCTTCTGTAAATTTGCATCTGGATCGACTGGCAGGATTTCTGGCTCTCTGACCCCATCTCCAAAATGAAAACCTGGCAAGCGGGGCTGGCTGAAATGGCAAGATTTAGAAATTCAGTTCTTCAGAACTGGCCAGCCAGGGGACTAGACCAGCCTCATAATGATTCCCATTCACAGCTAGTCAGGATCAGATCTTATTTGGGAAACATTTGGCTGATTCACTCATCTGTACCAAGTTACTTCAAGAGTAATGATGTAAGTCATCCTAATGACAAATTTTACCTAAAATGAGGGAGAAATGTGATAGCATCATTGGGTGGTAGGGCCTGAGTTCTCATTCAGGTTCTGTAATGAATTTGCTACATGACTTTGGTCAAGTCATTTAACTTTTCTGGATTATGACTTATTGCCTTATGACTAAAATGACTAATCAGGTTAGTCCATTCCCTCAGGAAAGTCTTCACAGACTTGGGGATAGCCATTCCTCTAACTCACTGACAAGTCTGAGGTTCATCAGTTGCTCTCAAACTGATTTAGCCTATCTGCTTAGGTGGTGTATCAGGATGTGGCCACTGTACATGCTGCAGCATCTTGGAGGCACAGGTGAGTGCCAAGTAGACATCAAATAAGCATCCCTAAAAAGGGTTCAGCAAACCCTCACACCAGAGATGCTGGTCAAGGAGGAGAAAGGCCTCATTCTAGAAGATGAAGATTAAGCTGTATGATCTGCTACAAGTTGCCTCACTGCTCTGATCCTCAGTTTCCCTATTTGCAAAATGGGGAAGTAGTGAAATTACCACCAGGGTCCTTCCTACTTCCAACGTTTTATGTTCTGAAGTATCTCCTAACTAATATTCTTATTTGATTCAATTCAACTGATCAAACCTTTATTCGAGACATCCTGTGTGCCAGGTACTATACTAGGAGATGAGGGTACAAAGACAAAACAAACCCAGTCCCTATCCTCAAACACCTTTCTTTCTTCTAAAGTTTTACAAAGTTTATAGAAATAAATAAAGTTCATAGTGTAAGGAAAACTAAGGAAAGAGAGAGTTGTACCTCTTTGGAGGGAGGGAATGGAGATGGTTCCTAGACGAGCCCTTTATTAAAAAAGGTACCACTTGACCTTACCCTTTAAAACACACAGAGACATGGAGATGTTCAGATGGAGTACATTTAGGGCCCGTGGAACAACTTATACAAATCTTCAATGTCAAACAATGAAATATCCAATTTGAGGAAATTGAGTTCGGTTGTGTCATTTGACTGAAATGTACAAATTGTAAAGAGGAACACTGGGAAACGAAAGTGGAAAGGTATGTAGGAGCCCAGGTGGTTGAGAGGTTTAACAGATAGGCTGAAAAATTGATTTTTGATTTTGTGTTCGATTAGAAATTCTGGAGTTTACTGAGTAGAGGAATGACGTGATCTGTTCTGGGCTTTGGGGAAATCACTGTGCCATCTGTGCAGAAGATACATGCAAATGGAGAGATAGGGCAGGGACCCCAGTCCAGGTGAGAGGGGATGAACTATGTTGGTGATCATGGGAGTAAAGAAAAGGGGAAGGGTGAGAGTGATGTGGATTCCTTCTAGCTCTAAAGTTGTAGGAAATATCACCTGCTGCATTGCATCATTTCAAAGCATATCATAGAATCTCAGTCTCACAGCTGGAAGGGACCTCAGTGTCTATCTAGTCTAACCTGGGCCTGAATGAGAATCCCATGTATAAGGAGTCTGACAAAAGGTCATTCAGCCTTTGCTTGAAGACCTCCAATGAGAGGAAATCCACCATCTTCCAAAAAAGCCACCTTTGCTCCAACTGTTGAGATTTTTTTTATAGTGTGGTATAATGGAAAGGTTAATATGTTTAGAGTTATAGGCCCTGGGTTTGAATCCTAATTCTTCTATTTTTCACTTTGGTGACCTTAAGGGAGTCACATCATTTCTGGACCTCAGTTCCCTCAATTTATAAAATATTGTGGTTAGACTGAGGTACCATCCAGTCCCAAATCTCTCACTCAATTTGTCTTTCTTGACATTTTCCTGATTTACCAGTGTCATAAAATAACTAAAAAAAGAAAAGAAGGTTAGTTCTGTTATATTTTTGCAGGAACCAAAATCAAAGTCACTCCTTTTTAATTTGTTTTTATTTTTGTTTTATTTTATTTATTAAGTTTGTTTTTTGATGATATTTTTCCTTTTTCCTTTTTTTTGTTTTCTTTTTTTTCTGGCTATATGTGCACAATAGTTTTTGGAAAAAAATACACATTTCTTTATGAATCATGTTGGGAGAGAAAAATCAGAACAAAAGGGAAAAACCATGAGAAAAAGAAACAGAAATGAAAGACAAAAAAGGGAAAATAACATGTGCTGATTTACATTCATTTTCCAGAATTTTCTGTCTGGATGCAGATGATTCTTTCAAATTAAAGTTTATTGGAATTGCCTTAGATCACTGAACCATTGAGAACAACCCAGTCTTTCATAGTTCATCAAACAATCTTGTTATTACAATGTATTCTTGGTTCTGCTTGCTTCAGTCAGCATCGGTCTGCATAATTTTTTCATAGCCTTCCTAAAATAAGCTTGCTCATCACTTTTATACAACAATAAAATTCCATCACTTTCATGTACCATAAATTACTTAACCATTCCCCAGTCGATGGGCATCTACTCATTTTCCAATTCTTTGCCACCACACAAAGAGCTGTGGCACATGTGGGTCCTTTCCCCTCCTTTATGATTTCCTTGGGATACAGACCCAGTAATGGTACTGCTGGGTCAAAGTGAGTTTGGGCATAATTTCAAATTGCTCTCCAGAATGGCTAGATCTGTTTACAACTCCAACAACAATGCATTAGTATCTTAATTTTCCCATATCCCTTCCAACATTTATCATATTTTTCTGTCATCTTAGCTAATTTAAGAGGTGTGAGGTGGTACCTAAGAGTTGTTTTAAATTGCACTTCTCTAGTCAATGGTGATTTAGAACATTTTTTTCATAGGATTGTAGATGGCTTTAATTTCATCATCTGAAAATTGTCTGTTCATATCCTTTGGCCATTTATCAATTAGGGAATAACTTGTATTCTCATAAATTTGACTCTGTTCTTTTTATATTTTAGAAATGAGGCTTTTATCAGAGATACTGGCTGTAAAATTTCCCCCCAGCTTTGTATTCTTTGTAAATTTTGATTGTGTTGCTTTTGTTTGTGCAAATAAAAAATTAATGTAATGTAATCAAAGTTACTCATTTTGCATCTCATAATGTTCTCCAGTTCTACTTTGGTCATAAATTCCTGCCTTCTACAAATCTGATAGGTAAAGTACCCCTTGCTCTCCTAATTTGCTTATGGTGTCACCGTTTGTATCCAAATAATGTACACACTTTATCCTTATTTTGCTATGGAATGTGAAACATCGGACTATTCCAAGTTTCTTTTCCAGTTTTCCCAGCAAATTTTGTGAAATAGTGAGTTCTTTTACCAGAAAATGGAGTTTGGGGATTTATCAACTGCTAGATTATTATAGTCATTGATTACTGTGTCATGTGTATTTAACCTATTCCACTGAACAACTACTCTATTTCTTAGCCAGTATCAAACGGTTTTGATGACTGCTGCTTTATAATATAGTTTTAGCTTTGGTACTGCTAAGCCACCATCCTTTGTATTTTCTTTTAATTATTCTCCTTGATATTCTTACACTTTTTTTCTTCCAGATGAATTTTCTTATTATTTTTTCTAACTATAAAATATTTTTGGTAGTTTGATTGGTATGGAATTGAACCAGTAGACCAATTTTGGTAGAATTTTCTTTCCAATTGTTTAGATCAGACTTTATTTGTGTGAGCAGTGTTTTATAATTGTGTTCATATAGTTCCTGAGTTTGTTTTGGCAAAGTAGACACCCAAATATTTTTTTTGTCTATAGTTCTTTTACATGGAATTTCTCTTTCTATCTGTTGTTGCTGGACTTTGTCAGTAATATATAGAAATGTTGATGATTTGTGTGGGATTATTTTACATACTGCAACTTTGCTAAAGCTGTTAATTGTCTAAAGTAGGTTTTTTGATGATTCTCCAAGATTCTCTAAGTATATCATAATATCACCTGGAAAGAGTGCTAGTTTAAGATCCTTGTTGTCTATTCTAATTCCTTTAATTTCTTTTGCTTTTCCTATGACTAAAGTCAACATTACTAGTTCAATATTGAATAATTTGATATTATGTAGTGATAATAGGCATCCTTTTTCACTCCTGATCTTAATGGGACTGTGTCCAGCTTCTCTCTATCACAAATATTGCTTACTGATGATTTTAGGTAGATACTGCTTATCACTTTAAAGAAAACTCCCTTTATTCCTATGCTCTCTAGTATTTTTAAAAGGAATGGGTGCTGCATTTTGTCAAAAGCTTTTCCTGTTATGTATTGAGATTATCATACTATTTATATTAATTTTGTTATTGATATGGTCAATTATGGTAATAGTTTTCCTGATATTGAACCAGCCCTGCATTCTTGGTATGAATCCCACTTTGTCGTAACGTATTATCCTGCAGAGAAGTTGTAATCTCTTTGTTACCATTTTTGCATTGGTATTCATTAAGGAGATTGTTCTGTAATTTTCTTTTTCTGTTTTGGCTCTTTCTGATTCAGGTATCTCTAACCATATTTGTGTCACAGAAGGAATTTGGCAAGATTCCTTCTTTCCCTGTTTTTCTATATAGTTTACATAGTATGGGAATTGATGGTTGTTTAAATGTTTAGTAGAATTCACTTGTAAATTGATCTGGCCCTGGGGATTTTTTCTTAGGGAGTTCATTGATGACTTGTTCAATCTATTTTATTAAAATTGTACTATATAAGTAAATTATGTCCTCTTCTGTTAATCAGGGCAATTTATATTTTTGTAAATATTCATCTATTTCAATTAGATTGTTGGATGTGCTCTCATACATTTAGGCAAAATTTCTCCTAATTATTGCTTTAATTTCTTTTTCATTGGTGGTAAATTTACCCTTTTCATTTTTGATGCTGATAATTTTTTTCTTTCCTTTTTTTCTAATCAAATCATTCAAGGTTTATGTATTTTTTTTTCATAAAAGTTCATCTGACCTGTGTATTTTTTTCTTAGGGAGTTGATTAATAACTTGCTCAATTCCTTTTTTTTTCTAAAATGGGACTATTTAAATAATGTATTTCCTCTTCTGTTAATCTGGGCAATCTATATTTTTATAAGCATTCATCCATTGGCATATAGGTGGACAAAATAGTTTCTAATTATTGCTCTAATTTCTTCTTCATTGGTGGAAAGTTCACGCTTTTCATTTTTGATAATGGTTAACACTGGATTTTCTTCTTTCCTTTTTGCTAATCAAATTAACTAAAAGTGTGCATATTTTGTTGATTTTTTCATAAAATCAACTCATAGTTTTATTTATTAGTTCAATAGTTTTCTTTCAATTTTATTAATTCCCTCTTTTATTTTCAGAATTTCGAATTTGTTATTTAGTTGGGGGTTTTCAATTTGTTCTTTTTCTAACTTTTTTAGTTGAATCCCAATTCATTCATCTTATCTTTCTCTATTTTATGCAAATACGAATCTAGAGATATAAAATTTCCCTTAAAAACTGCTTTGGCTGCATCCCATAAATTTTGGCATGTTGTCTCATTATTGCCGTTCTCTTAGATGAAATTATTGATTGTGTCTATGATTTGTTCTTTTACCCACTCATTCTTTAGGATTAGATTATTTAGTTTCCAATTAATATTTAGTCTATTTTCCCTGGCCCTTTGTTACAGGTAATTTGTATTACATCATGATCTGAAAAAGATACCTTTACTGTTTCTGCCTTTCTGCATTTGATTTTATGGTTTTTATGCCCTAATACATGGTCAACCTTTGTGTAGATTCCATATACTTCCAAGAAAAAAGTATACTCTTTGCTCTCCAGAATGTCATATTCCAGGCCCTTCGATCCTTTAAAGTGGAAGCTGTTAGGCACTGAGTAGTCCTGATTGTGGCTCCTCAATATTTAAATTGTTTTTTTTCTTGTTGCTTGCAGTATTTTCTTCTTGATCTGATAATTCTGGAATTTAGCTATAATATTCCTTTGAATTTTCATTTTTTGGCTCTCTTTCAGGGGAAGATCAGTGAATTCTTTCAAGGACTATTTTACCCTTCTGGCTCTAGGGCCTCAGGGCATTTTTCCTTGATGAATCCTTGAAATATATTGTCTAGGCTCTTTTTTTTTCAATCATGATTTTCGGGAAGTCCAATAATTCTCAGAATGTCTTTCCTTGATCTGTTTTTTCAGGTCAGTTGTTTTTCTGATAAGGAATTTTACATTTTCTTCAATTTTTTTTTTCATTTTTTGGCTTGTTTGACTGATTTTTGATGTTCTCATCAAGTCATTTGTTTCAATTTGTTCAATTCTAATTCTTAGTGAATTCTTTTCTTCAGTTATCTTTTTTTATCTCCTATTGCGTTTGACCAAGTGAACTTTTAAATGAGTTTTTTGTTCATTGTTTTTTTCAATTTCAAAAATCCTGTTTTTCAAGGAGTTCATTTCCTTTTTTCATTTTGCCAAAATTATTCTTTAAGGAGTGATTTTCTTCAGATAATTTATGTTTTTTTAGAGTTCTTATTTCCTTTCCCCATTTTTCTTCTAATTCCCTTTTAAGATCTTTTTTTTTTGAATTCTTGCAAGAGAGACTTTTGAGATCAATTTATATCACTCTTTGAGACTGCTTCTGAAGATGTTTTGCCTTTAGTTCACCTCAGAGTTTGAGGTCTTTTCTTCTCTGTCTCCATAAAATGTATCCATGGTCAGAACACTTTTTGCTTTTTTTGCTTATTTTTAAAGGTTGAGGTCTTCTCTTAGGCCAAAGGGAAGATGGTCCCAAGCTTCCTCTACAGGCAACAGCAGCTTCACATTGTCCTGGGGCTGGTGCTGTCTGCTTCTTTCTCATGTTAGGTGGGTGTGGTGTTGATTTGAGGGAAGCCAGGAAGAGCTCAAAGACCTGTCTACTCTCCATCACCTTGACTCTGCCCTCAAGATCATCTTAATGGATGCAGAAAAAGATTTTGACAAAATGAACACTCATTTCTATTTAAAAAAACATCAGGAAGAATAGGAATAAATAGGGCTTTACTTAAAATGATAAGTATTATCTATTTAAAATCATCAGCAACATTTTATGAATTGGGGATAAGTTAGAAGCTTTTCCAGTAAGATCAGGGATGAAGATCTCTTTGCATAAAATATGATGGTATACTTAGAGAGTCCTCTCAACTAAAAAACTAGCTGAAATAAATGGTTTCAGCAAAGTTGCAGGATATAAAATGAACACACAGAAATCCTCAGTATTTCTATTTATTACAAATAAAGTCCATCAGCAATAGACAGAAAAAGACATTCCATTTAAAATAGTTGCAGACAATGTAAACTATTTAGGAATCCATCGCTCAAAACCAGCCCAGGCACTATGTAAATACAATTTAAAACATTTTTCATTATAATAAAAATTATAATTTTATCTGTTAATTTACTTATTCAGTATCATACTAATCAAATTACCTAAAATTATATTAGAGAACTAGAAGATATGATAGCAAAATTCATCTAGAAAGATAAAAGGTCAAAAATATCAAGGAAAACAATGAAAAAATGGAGGTGGCTTAATAATACTACATCTCAAATTGTATTATTAAAACAGTAAACATAAAAATAATCTGCTACTGGATAAGTAAAAGCATGGTGAATCAGTAGAATACGTTAGGCATACAATACACAGTATTAAATAGCCATAGTGATATAGTGTTTGAGAAATTCTGATTCAAGATTTTGGGGCAAGAACTCACTATTTAACAAAAATTGCTGGAGAAAATGGAAGAACAGGAAAGTCTGTCAGAAATTAGGTACTTGATTTGGACACAAAGGTTAATATAAGGAAATTATGATATCATTGAATATTTTGCCTGTCAGATCTCTGGATAAAGAAAAAAAATTATTATCAGACAAGAGATAGAGAGCTTTACATGATGTAAAATGGATTTTTTGATTATATTAAATTAAAAAGGTTTTGCAAAACCAATGCAGCCAAGATCAGAAGGTTAAGCAAGAAACTGGGGGAAATTTTTACAACAAATTTCTACGCTAAAGATCTCATTTTGCAAATATATAGAGAACTAAATCAGATTAATAAGAATATGTCATTCCTAGATTGATAAATTCTCAAAGGATATAAATAAGCAGTTTTAGACAAAGACATAAAAGCTATCTCTAGTCATATAAAAATACTCTAAGTTGCTATTGATTAGAGAAATGCAAATTAAAACAACTGAGATATTTCACATATATCAGATTGACTAATATTACAGACAAAGAAAATGACAAGTAATGGAAGGGATGTGGCAAAATTAGGCTATTAATACACTGATGGTGGGGTTGTGAATTGATCCAACTATTCTGGGGAACAATTTGCAACTATGCTCAAACGGCAATAAACCTGTGCATACTCTTGATCCAATAATATCAGTACTAGATCTGTATCCCAAAGAGATCAAAGGAAAAGGAAAAGAACGTACATGTGTAAAAATATAGCAGTTCTTTTTGTGATGGCAAAGAATTGAAAATTGAAGGGATGACCATCTGGTTGGAATTCCTGAATAAGCTGTAGTATATTGTTGTGCTATAAGAAATGATGAATATGATAATTTCATTAAAAACCTGGATGTGCTAGGTGAACTGATGCAAAGTGAAGTGAACAGAACCAAGAGTACATATTAACAGCAACATTGTATGATGGTCAGCTGTGAATGACTTATCTCTTCTTAGCAATACAATGATACAAGTTAATACCAAAGGATTTATGATGAAAAATACTATGTGCCTCCAGAGAAAGAAATGATGAAGTCTAAATGCAAATCAAAGCATACTTTTTAAAAACTTCCTTGTTTTTCTTGTTTGGGGACTATGATTAATATAAAATATGCTTTGCATGACTGCACATGAATAATCCACAGCAAAATGTTTGCCTTTTCAAAGAGCGGGGAAATGAGGGATATGAGAAAAAGAATTTGGAACTCAAAATTTATTTATTTATTTATTTATTTTTTTTTTTTATTAAAGCTTTTTATTTGTATAACATATGTATGGGTAGTTCCCCAACATTGATCTTTACAAAGCTTTCCATTACAAATTTTACCCCCAGTCCCCTCCCCTCCCCTAGATGGCAGGAAGTCCACTACATGTTAATAATGTTGAAATGCTTGAGAAGTTATGCAAGAAAAATCCTATCTACAAGAAAAAAAAAGAATCAGAGAAAGGCAACACAATGCAAGCAAATGTCAATAGAGATCATGAACATGTTGCGTTGTGGTCCATATTTCATTTCCCTCTCTCTGGGTGTATATGGTTTTCTTCAGTGAACAACTGGAACTGGTTTGAGACAATTCTTTGTTGCAGAGAGCCATGTCCATCAGAATTGATCATCATGTAATACTGTTGTTGCTGTGTATGATGATCTCCTGATTCTGCTCATTTCACTCAGCATCAGTTCATGCAAGTCTCTCCAGGCCTCTCTGAAATCGTCCTGCTGGTCGTTTCTTACAGAGCAATAATATTCCATAACATTCGTATACCATAATTTATTCAGCCACTCTCCAATTGATGGGCATCCCTTCAGTTTCCAGTTTCTAGCCACTACAAAAAGGGCTGCCACAAACATTCTTGCACATGTGGGGCCCTTTCCCTCCTCTAAGATCTCTTTGGGATATAGGCCCAGTAGAAACACTGCTGGGTCAAAGGGTATGCACAGTTTGACAACTTTTTGAGCATAACTCCAAATTACTCTCCAGAATGGTTGGATCCGTTCACAGTGGAACTCAAAATTTAAAAAAAATGTTAGAAATTACTTTTGCATGTAATTGAGAAAAAAATCAAATGAAAACTGGAAAAAAGATAGGAACACTTAACTGAAACTAATTTCTTGAATAGTTTAAAACCCAATGTTGATTGTAGAGGGAAAAGATCATTTAAAAATATCTCTCTCATAGGAGAGAGGTAAGGACTTCAAGTATAGGGAAGAATTCTGTACACATTTTTCAGACACTTATTTTAGTGTTTTTGCCTAATTGTTGTTGTTGTTCTTGTTACATTGAGGGTTCATTTATGGAATTCCTGAGATGGAGTTGGATGAGTGTGGGTGAATGCAAAATACATAAATTGACTGGCATATAGAAACAATGAATTGATAAACATAGCTAAAATTTTAAAAAAAGAGATGGAGATTAAGGAAGAATTACAAGAACTGGTGCAGAGTGAAGTAAGCAGAACTGGGAGAACAATTTATACAACAACAAAGTAAATACAAACAACTTTGAAAGACTTAAGAACTCCAATCAAGACAATGAGTAACCATAATTCCAAGGTACTGATGAGGAAGCATGCTATCCACCTCCTGACAAAAAAGCGGTAGAATTGTGACAAATTTTTAGACGTAGCCAATATAGGCATTTGCTTTGTTGATCTTTGTATATTTACTACAAAACAAAATTTACTTTCTTGCCTTATGACCCTGTGTTCTCCACAGTTATTTTGTGATTCCCCTTCCTTCCTAACATTTTTTTTCCTGAGCTATTTTTTGAGACACATTTTGAAGTTTAATCTTTATCATTTACATTTTCAACTACAACTTTCTTAAATCTAGTTAATTAATGTATCAATAAACGAAGCACAGAATAGTAATGTGCGTTGAAAATTTAACAAGTGGTGAAGGTTTTAGGAGGAAGACTTCAGGACACCATTGTTTCAACACAATAAAATTACAAGATATTCATACATCATAATTTGTTCAGCAATTTCCAAGATTCCAGTGGTTTCTTTTTTCCCCCAAATCATGGGGTATTCTTCTTTCTTTGATATCTTTGGGATATAGACCTAGTAGTGATATCATTGGGTCACATGAACAGTTTAGTTATAAAATTTCGAATTACATTCCACAATGTTTTCACCAATTTTCAGCTTTACCAGAAGTACATGAATGTACTTGTTTTCTCAAAAGATCTTTAAACACTAGTTAGTTTTCTTTTTTGTCGGCTTTGCCAATCTGATGTGTGGGAAGTAGAATCCTACATTGCTTTTAACCCACACTTCTCTAATTATTAGTGATTTTCATAAGGCTAATATGATAGCTTGTATTTCTATCTTAGAAATGTGTTTGGTCATATTCTTTTTACTATTTTTCAATTAAGCAATTGTTTTTATCCTTATTGCTAACACAAAGAGAACCAATTGAAATTTGCTAACACATAAAGAGACCCAACTGAAATTCATATGTTCTTTATCAAAGAAACTTGCTGCAATGGTTATTTTCCAGTTTTACCTGCTTCTCTTCTAATTTTAGATCTATTGGTTTTATTTGCATAAAAACAATTTTAAATTCATGTAATCGCAATTTCCAAGTTAATTCTATGATCCTCACTATCCATTGTTTAGTCATGAACTCTTCTGCTATGGAAAAACTTGACTGGTAATTTCTTTAATTTGTTCACTATGACACCATTATATCTAAATCATATGTACATTTTGAGTTTATTTTGTGAGATATTGGTCCAAACGTATTTGTCATAATCCTTTTCTACTTTTACCAATAGCTTTTAGTTGAAGTTCCTATATCATTATATGGGATTTTTGTATTTATCAAATACTTATTTACTTTTGTGTATTGCATATCTCATCTCTTCTACTGACTGATCTATTTATTTCTTAAATACTGCTAGATAGCTTTGATCATTACACCTTTATATTATAGTTTGAGATTTAGTCCTATTACCTCTGCTTTGTTCTTCTCACGTTTTTAAAACTATTATTTCCCTCAAGTGTATTGATGTTTTTATTCTTCAAGATGAATTTTGTTATCATTTGTTCTTGGTCTATAAAATAAATCTTTTTGTGGCTTTTTTATTTGAAAAAAACAGAGTAAGAAAAAAAAAAGGAAAGCAGAAAAGAAATACAAAACAAAATAAAGCAAAACAAAAGAGAACATTATCGTGTGCCCAGCAGAACATCAGGGAGGATTCAAAATATATAACAAATTTCCAGATCAAGAAAATATATATAATTAGTAGAAGAAATTATATTCATGAATGACCATTTTTTCTTTACTTCCTTGTAGATTTTTTTTTGGTTCTAGGCTCTGTACCTTATTTGCTTAATTTTTTTCCCCTTTCATGCCCCCCCACTCCCAAGCAAGCTACAGTTAAGAAGAGTACATATATAGATACATAGATACATACGCACACTCACCTCCACCCCCACCCCATATATACAAACGTCTTTCCTGTCCTTGCTGCCTCTTTAATTAAATTCTGCTCAATACATTGCCCTGCTATTATTTAACCTCCCCTCCTCCAAGGATACCTCCCTTGTCTTCTTCCCTCATCCTTTGCTTCTCTATCTGCCCATCCTCCCCCTCTTATTTCTTTATAGATTTTGAAGGGTGCTATATCCCTCATTATACATATAAAACTCCAAGTCCTCCTCCCCCCTCTAACGCTTCTGTGTCTATTCTTCCTCTGCAACTCATTTGTAAAACATGATTGCTATTTTTACCTTAACTCTACCAATCTTTCTTTTGAGCTACCCTATTGTTGATGTGAATATTATATACATATGTGTATGTATATAATATTCACATAATACATATGCATATATAATGTGTGTATATACATATAAAAACAAATTATTTGTCCATGTTTAAACAGTTTGCCCATGTTAAGTTCCTTAAAATTGATCTTTGATATGGGGTCTTATATGTTAAATTTTCTGTTAAGTTTGGGTTTGGTTAATAGAAAGTCTTGAAAACATGCAAGTTTGTTGAACATTCATTTTTTTCTCATTCAGAAATATCTATACTTTTATTGGATATGATATTTTTGGCCTCAGTCCTAATTCTTTTGATTGACAGTACATATGATTCCAGGACTTGCGGGCTTTTATTGCAGCTGCTGATAAGTCTTGTACGGTTCTAATTATAGCTCCAGTGTATTTGAATTTTTTTTTTCTTGTTTCTTGAAAATTTTTCTCTTTGATCTGGGGGTCTTGAAATTTGGCAATAATATTCTTGTGTTTCCCACACAGGATCTCTTTGAGGTGGTGATCTATAGATTTTTTTCTATTTCTACTTTCTCTTCATGTTCTATCACTCCAGGACAATTTCTTGAATTATTTCCTGCATTATTGTGCCAAGGTTCTTTTTTTTGGTCACAGCTTTCAAACAGTCCAATTATTCTTATGTTTTTTTCTTCTTTATCTATTCTCCAGATCTGTCATTTTTCTTTTTCTTTTTCTTT
>JAJPUD010005962.1:13933-26871 GCA_023553655.1 Myrmecobius fasciatus | reverse complement strand
TCTCCTGGGCAGGAAGCCATTTATTTCACATTACTCTTTGAGGTAGGAACTTTTTTTTTTAACTGAAGTGTTCTTTTTCTGCAGATGAATCCTTGTCTTCCCTGTTCCCATATGTTTAAATGGTGGGGTTCTTTCTTCTTTGCCAATTCACTTTTTTTAAATAAAAGGTATTAGCCCTCCTCAAATTGTGGGCTGGGGATGCCTCAAGCTTTTCTTCAGTTCTGCATTCTGACCAGAAATCCCAAAACAAGAGCTCCCCTCTCCTGTAAGTGCCCACAGCCAGCAGCATCCCTGCCCCACTGCTTCTGCATTCACCTGCTGCTGGTTCCTTTTTGCCCAGGGCCACATCTCAGTAGCACAAGTGGGCCTAGTGTTCCCAATCAGCTGAGGTTCACTTAGTCCTCCGGGACTCAGACCCTGACTCAAGAAACAGTCCGGGAGGTGAAAGTCTCTGTTGTTTCTGCTGAGGTTCCAGCTACATCCAGCTAACCTGAGAGATCCCCACTTGATGTTTCTGCAGAGCTAGCTGGAAGTGTTTGCACTCTGCAGGGTTAATCTCCATCTTAGGGGCTTTCTTCAGATTTTTGGGGGTTGTACCTGGAGGACTTCTGTTCTGCCCCAAGTCTTCTTGATTTTTCATGAGTCTATGTTCACCCGGAAGTGCAAATTTGTTCTATTTGTGAGGTAAATTGGGAGAGCTTGAAATTTACCAACCTACTGGGTCATCTTCCCAGAATCCTCCCCTTTTCTTGCGCTATTTTAACATGCCTTTCTTTTTCTGTAAATTTGAGTTCATTGGTTTGATGAAGAAATCTTTTTTTTTTTTAACCAAAGCAAACTGACTCTTTTCTTGTAACTTACAGTATTGGAGTTGCCGGGAGCTGCAAAAACATGGCAGATGGTTGCATCATGACTCTTTTCTCAGGGAGAAAACCAGGTTCCTTCATACGTGCTCTGCCTTCCAGATGTGCAGATCTGAGGGATCCAAGCACCACTTTTCATTTCCCACTGGCACTTCCAGCATTCTATAAAGATCCAAGGCCAAAGAGTTGTAGGATGGAAAATCATGCTCTCAGAACTGTGGACATTCTCAAGACAACCTCCGTTGAGAGAAGAATTGGGCTCAGGAGATTGAGTGGTGTTCTATTACTACCTTAATGTGCCATCTGGACACTTCTTTTTTTCTCTGGGTCTCAGTTTCCTCATCTGTAAGTATCCTTTATGAACTCTGAGGATCTTTATCCCAACTCTCACTTTCATAAATGAGTCTTAGGTCCTGGTGCAAGCATTTCCCTTTCAGGGTTCTAGGGACACTCCTGAGGAGTCAGGGTGATTTTCTAATGTCATTGGCTTGAGCCCCCACTGATGTGCTTCTCCAGCGACTCAATTGACAATCATTCTAATCAGGCAATCTTAAGTAGTTTTGAAAGAAGTATATTTATTAGGGTGAAACTTAATATAAAACTTTTTCCCCCACCTTAGTCTTTGCCATACTCTCCTACAAATCTATAGAGAAGAGAGAATATGTACCAAAGGGCTAGCTCACAGCTCTTGGTCAATGGAAATCTTTTCCTCCCATCCAGGGAATGTTCAAGAAATTCCCCATAGGCATGGTATAATTTCTTTGTGGGATCCTTGTGAAACCATGTATCTCTATCCAGGCTATCTTTGAGTCCCAATGATGGCCTTGCCATCATTTAATCTGGAGATATTGCTATGACATCCATCTTCCTTGGAAGCTTGCAAGGTCTTCCTCTAGGAAAAAAGAGTGAGGGATGGTGGTAAGAAGATTGAAGCCCAGACTAGTGCCAAGACCTCTCTAATTCCCAAGATGACTCCTCTTCACATGTTTTGTTGTAATGCTCTTTCTGCTAGTTTCCTATTTGTTTGGAACACCCTGATTCCAGTTTCATGCTTTTATATAAGGATCTAGAGGGTCCCTTACCCAATTGGAGTAGACTTTCTATCTGGTTGTCATTTCATTTGCTCTAACAGGTCTCCAAGACTTTTCCACATTTAGTCTAAAACCTGTGATATATATTGATAGATTAACTGACCACCTTATCACTTACATTGAGTTTCAGTGGTGTAATGCTTAATTTACTTAATTATCACATCTTTCCATTCAACACGAATCCATTAGATTAAATGATTTCTATGGTCTTTTCCAGCTCGAAAAAACTATACTCTATCCTCTAAGGCTTTATCCATTTCTGAGGGTCTGAGTTTATTGTCCTCAGCTGATTAAATCTTCTGGTCCCTGGGTTCCAAGAAAATAACCCCACCCAACCCAAATAACCCCACCCAACCCAAACAAATCTGATAGTTGAGATACCAATATTCACACAGGTTTTTTTTTTTTTTTTTTTTTTTTTTAAGACTAAATGACTTTTCTTTTGATTTTCCATTTCCAGTCTTTTATACATTTAAGTTCCTCACTACTTTTCCAGCTTTCTTCTTTTTCCTTTTCTTTGTCCCCCAATCAAATTAATACCTGTTTTTTACATGTAAATATGTGAGCATAATAACACAGCAGTCTGATTGGGCTGAGATAGGCTGGACTTGGGCTGTTATCATTCTGAAAGAGCACTGATTAGATGAGTTGTCTGATTGCACATCCATGGGGCTGGACAGCCAGAAAGAATACAAGTCTTAGAAATATCACAGGACTTTTCTCCAGTTTCTGGCTCCTTAATATCCTCATTGCACTACTTTTGGCACTTGGCTTAATCATTTCCATTCTTTTATTTGATCTTATCCCCATGGGAAAGCTAGGTAGAGGAAGTTCATTTATCCTCATTTTACAGATGAAAAAACTGAGACTCAGACAGAGTCCAATCCAGATAATAGGATCTAGGATTGAATAAGGCCTGAATCTGTATTCATATGACCCTGGTTATAATCCCAGCAGTTAGTCAATAAAAAAAGGCAGAGCCACCCCTTTTCAACTGTAGTTTTCAGCAGTCATTCTAATCACTCACCCTTACTATGACTTGGATTCCTACTGTTTAAGTGTGAATAGCATATTTTAGGAAATTAAACAGTCAGGACATTTTATTCTTCATTTTATTAAAGGTGAACATTTGTCAAATGCTCAGTCATGAAGACATTGTTTTTATTAATCAAACTAAAGAAATTTAAGATTTTATTTTTTTTTTTAATTTGGAAACTCTATTTTTAAAAATGTTCAATTGTTTCACTCATGTCTGACTCTTCATGACTCCATTTTTAGGTTTTTCTTGGGAAAGATACTGGAGTGGTTTGCCATTTCCTTCTCTAGTTGATTTTACAGGTGAGGAAACTGAGGCAAACAGGGTTAAGTGACTTGCCTAGGGTTACACAGTAAGTGTCGGAGGCCAGATGTGTACTCAGATTTTCCTGATTTCAGGCCCCTGCTATATTGACTGTGCCAGATAGCAGTCTTTACTTAAAAAGTGGGATATACAATGCAAAATTTTTATTGCAGTAAACAGGCACAGTTAATTTTCATGATAATTTATTTTGAAACAAAAATGACATACAAATTGACTAAAAAAAGAGGAGCGAAAGAGGAAGCCCCATGCTAGAACCCTATGCAGAAAGATGAACACGTGCCATGAACACATAAATGTGAGCTTTCTCTAGCTAGCCATATTAAACTCAGAGGCTTCGTATCCTAATTTCTATTGGCACTAAAAAGTCAGATCGCCCAGATCAAGGCTGGTTAGCTATTTCTCCCCTAATATTAGGGATCCTTAACTTTTTCGGGGAGGAGAAGGGACCCATTTGAAAGGCTTGATCCAAGCTTACATGCCCTTTCTCAGAGAAATGCTTTTAAATGAATAAAATAAAATACGTGGAATTAGGAAAGGAACCAATTATATCAAAATACAGTTATGAAAATATTTAACACAAATAAAGTCCCTTTGAATGACCCTGCCATAAGGGTTCTCAGGGAGTAACTCTGAAGAGTTGGGGTTACTTTTCTAATGCTTCTGGCTTGAGCTCTCATTCTGCTATGTTCTTTCCAATATCAATCACCAGTTATAGTTACTATCTCCCTTATATTATTGATTAATCCAATGATTAGCACCCCTCTCCCCTTCAACTACCCCCAGCCACTATAGAGTTAACCAATTGTGAGCTCCTTGTGTTAAGGGTTGTTTTTTGTCTTCTCTTGTATCCCTAGGACTTAGCATAGTGTCTGGCACTTAATAAATGTTTATTGATTTGAATTAACATTAATTACATTTAATAAAGGAGTATTTACTGAGAAGCTTTAGCAAGAACAGAAGTGCAAAGTACTCTCCTAACACCAAAGGACATTCTCTACACAGTTGCCATAAAACATTTGCTCTTACTAGGTTCACTTTCTGATGTGACATTTGGTGGATAAAATCACTCTTTTGATTGTAGAAAATGGTGTCTTAGCTGCTGAATGTATTTATTCACTGCTGTTCTGGATCAAATAGGTAGCTCCTAGGGATTGTGCTGGTTCCTTACTGGATTGAGATGCTTGTAAACTCTCTATGGACTCAAGTCCTTGAATCCCTGGTGGTTCTTTTAGACTTGCAAAATCAACATGACTTCCAGTATGATTGAAGGTTAGGAGGTTGGTCCATCCACATTATGGTTAGAGCCTCAATACTTCTCAGTTCTGACATTGTTCCAGACTTTGGATTTACTGTTCCCTACCATGCCATATTCACTCTTCAGTCCTCTACCACACACTCTATCGCCCCTGCATTCAGATCTGGGAGATGTCACCTGTCTCTGTTTCAGCATCTCTTTCCTCTCCATCCTCTCCTCTCCTTTCCTCTCCTCTCCTTTATTCTTATCTTACCTTTCTTTCCTTTCCTCTTTTTATCTTGTTCTCCCTCTCCCTCTCCCTCTCCCTTTCTGTTTCTTTCTATCTCTGTTTCTCATATAATGAACTAGCCAGGCCAACATACTACTGGGTAATCAATGCATTTCTGCTCTTTTATTTTAGACTACTGCACACCACCACCAACTCTGAAGACTTTATGACTTGCCCATCTCATCTGGTGGCCTGTATTTCTTAGTTCTGGCTGAGTTAGGGTCATTGAATGAATTCAATTCACCTTTAATTTGCCTCCCACATAGGATCTTTAAAAATAATTTTATTAAAGCTTTTTATTTACAAAACATATGCATGGGTAATTTTTCAACATTGACTCTTGCAAAACTTTCTGTTCCAAATTTTCCCCTCCTTTCCCTTCTCCCTCCCCTAGATGGCAGGTAGTCCAATACATATTAAATATGTTAAAATATATGATAAATCCAATATATGTGTACATATTTATACAGTTATCTTGCAGGACAAGAAAAATCAGATCAAGAAAAAAAAAAACCTGAGAAAGAAAACAAAATGCAAGCAAACATCAATAGAAAGTGTGAAAATGGTATGTTGTGGTCCACACTCATTTCCCACAGGCCTGTCTTTGGGTGTAGATTGCTCTCTTTATCACTGAACAATTGGAACTGGTTTGAATCATCTCATTGTTGGAGGGAGCCATGTCTACACAGGACCTTTTGATGACTCTTTTTTTTGAAGGTGGGGGAAAAACTCACTAATATCCATTTCTATTTTCCTTTTCTGAATCCAATCATCTCACTCCTCTTCCTAATTAGGGACAGGCCATTAAATTCCCCTCATTAAATTGAGGGGAAAGAACAAAGTTGTTGGCTACCACCTATAATTTTGATGAAACGCCAAAGGTTTCATGTTCCCATTTTACTAGAAGAGTATTGATAGAAGAAACCAAAAATAAAACTGTTCAATGTTGCTCATCAGTATCAAATATGGTACAAAAAGGTAAACATATTGCCAATGGTATTCTCCATTATCTTAAAGGCTTTGGACCCAACCAGGGGTCCAAATGGGAACCGGGCTGCGTATTGACTCAATTCAAATCAAATTAATAGATATTCATTTAGCATCTACAAGGCACTGTGCTAGGTGTTAAAGATACAAATATGAAAGTGATATAATCTCTGCCTTTGGGGAACTTATGTTCTACTAAAAAGAAATCTGTTTATAGATAAGTGCAAATTAAATACCAAGTAATTTCATCAGGAAATAGGGAGGACAGTATAAAAGGGGGGAATTAGGAAAGGCCTCTTGTAGTCCAGGCCTGGTTTGGACTAGTCTGGTAGTTCTGGTTTGGGATTAGAATAAAATGAGACATACATAGACCATCTAGTAGTAAAGAAAATGAATTTTGCTTAACTGTGATATGGAAAAATATGTAGCAAGAATGTAGTACTGATTCTCTTCAACAATGATGTGATTCAAACTAGTTCCTATTGTTCAGCGATGAAGATAGTCATATACATCCAGAGAGAGGCCTGAGGGAACTGAGTGTGAACCACAACACAACATTTTAACATTTTCTGTGAATATTTCCCTGCATTTTGTTTTCCTTCTTAGGTTGTTTTTTTCTCTCTCTCTCTTTCTAGATCTGTTGTTTCTTGTGCAGTAAGATAACTGTATAGATATGTATACATATATTGGATTTGTCATATAATTTACCCTATTTAGCATGTATTAGATTACCTGTCATCTTGGGGTGGAGGGTGGGGGGAAGGAGGGGAAAAGCTCGGAACAAAAAAAAGTTTTAAAAAGGTCAATGTAGAAAAATCACTCATATGTTTTGTAAATAAAAAGCTTTTAATTAAAAAAAAGAATATAGTTTATATTCAGCTAGGCAGTGATCTGCCCATTAGTCTGAGGGAGTGAGCTGAAATAGCATGAGGTAAGAAATATACAATCACAGAGAGGTTACCAGTGGCTAGTGGTGCCATTTGGTACTTACACCACCAAGAAGCCACATGGATCATACAAGCCTTAGTCTTTTGAGTCGGTTAAATCTTCAGGGTAGTTTTCATTCCTTTTAAGAAAAGTCTGGAAGACAAAGCTGAATGGGCATAGGGTGTTAGGATATTCTGCAAATTTGGAAGAAAGTTAACTATTCTGAAAGGAAAGGGGGCATTCCAGTCATAGGGAATGACCTAGCTAAAGGAATTATGCTGAGAGATGGAATATCATGATTGAAGAACAAGACATATATCAGTTTTGCTGGAGATTAGTGTGTGTGTGTGTGTGTGTGTGTGTGTGTGTGTGTGTGTGTGTGTTGGAGGGAGAGGGGTCATATGATGTAGAGTTCTAGAGAAAGATCTGATCCAGGTTGTGAAAGGTTTTAAATATGAAACTATTGTCCAGTCCAGCATTTTTAAGTGCCAACTATGTACCAGGTACTGTGTGTACTAAGTGCTAGGAATACAAAATAAGGTTAAAAACACAGTCCCTGATTTCAAGGAGCAGGTGAGGATGACTTCAGGGTTGTGACCATAGGTAACTTGAAAGGTAGATGGCATCTTTGACAGAAATAGTGAAGTTAAAAGAAATTATATTTTTACAGGGATCAATGAGTTCTGTTTTGAACATGTTGTTTTGAAAAGGTCCATGGAACATTCATGCATTCCATTATATCCCACTTTGCTTCCAGAGACCCAGATAGAAAGCCACATTAATGGTTCTACTCCAAAAGCTTGGATTGCCTTTGGAAGGGAAAAGAACTATTAATGGTAAGAGCTTCCAGATACCCTGTTTTAAAAAAATAAAAATAACCTTTTATTTCTCAAAACAGATGCAAAGATAATCTTCAACATTCACCGCTTTGAAATCCTGTATTCCAAATTTTTTTTCCCTCCCCCAGACGGCAAACAATCCAATAGAGGTTAAACATGTGCAACTCCTCCAAACATACCTCTACATCCATCATTCTGCATAAGAAAAACCACCAAAACTGGAAAAAAAGAAAGAAAAAACAAGCAAGCAAAGAGCAAAAACAAAAAAGGTAAAATACTATGTTTTGATCCACATTCGGTCCCCATAGTTCCCTCTCTGGATGCACATGGCTTTCTCCATCACAAGTCTATTGGAATTGGCCTGAATCACTTCATCATTAAAAAGAGCTAAGTACATCACAGTTGATCATCACACAATCTTGCTATTGCTGTGTACAATGTTCTCTTGGTTTTAATTCACTCAACATCAGTTCAGGCAAGTCTCTCCAGCTGTCTCTGAAATCAGCCAGATACTCTTGTTGGAAGATTGAATCAAGTCTTGGAGCATTATTTTTTTTTCTTTTTGAAAATTAATTTATTTAGATTTAAATACAAAATAAGAAAACAAAACAAAACAAAACAAAATTATCATGTGTCCAGCAGAACATCAGGAAGGATTCAAAATATGTAGCAATAAATTTCAATTTCAAGAAATCATATATAATAAAAGAAGACATCATATTTAAGACTGTCCATTTTTATTTTGTTTCCTTGTAGGTTATTCTTTTGTCCTCTGCTGAGCACTTTTTACTTTGTTACTCCCACACTCTCCCAGGAAGGCTACTTAACTGTATACATATCTCCATACAACCATTTTCACAATACATATATCTATATACATATAATGCATACATATATATATACATGCACATACACATGTAAATATAAATATACATTTACACATACATAGACATGTATCTACAACAATATTAATATGCCTGTCATATAATGTAGATTTCTCTCGTGATGGAATATTTAAATCTGATTTTGTCTGAGATCAGTGATTAGCCCTACTTTTTTTTTTCTAATAAATTTTACTCCTGATCCTTGTTATTGCGTTTGTGTATATCTCTTTTTGTCTACCCCTGCTTACTCTCCTACTTTAGTTCTTACTTGCCTTGCTATTACTTAATCTCTCCCAAGCCATGGATCCCTCTCTTACCTTCTCCCTATACTCTTTCCTTCTTTCTTTATCCCTTTCCAAATAATTTACACACTTTGATCCACTGCCATATAGCTACATACCCTTTTATACCCTACCTTAGCCTATTCCCTTCCCCCCTTTCTTTATAGACTTTGGAGGGTGCTACACCTTTCATGATATGTATACATACATATGTATATACACATAGATACAAATAGGAATATACATACACATATGTACATACATACATATCTATATCTGTATGTTTCCCTATTTAACCCTTTCTCAATATAAGTAGATTTTCAGAACATCAGCTCTCCTTCCTCATGTAATGTCTCTGTGTTGATTTTTTCTCTGCACCTCATTTGTGAAACAAAATTACTATTTTTACCTTTGCCTAGATGGCCTAGTTCTTTTGATTATTGATATATAATATTCCAGGACCTGTGTTGTTTTATTGTAGCTGCTGATAAATCTCATATAGTTCTCATTACAGTTCTAGCATATTTGACTTTTTGTTTCTTGTAAAATTTTCTCATTGATCTGGGGGGTTTCAAAATTTAGAAAGAATGTTCCTGCATGTTTTCCTTGTAAAATCTTTTTGAGGTGGTGATTGGTAGATATTTTCTATTTCTACATTGCCCTCTTATTCTACTTACTTATTTTTTCTGATTATTTCTTGTATTATTGTGTCAAGGTTCTTTTTTTTTGGTCACAGCTTTCAGGTCGTCCAATTATTCTTCCATTTTTTCTTCTTGATTTATTATCCAGATCTCTTGTGTTCTTAATAAGATTTTTGATATTCTGTTTTAATTTTTCATTCTTTCTATTTGAATTTGTTATTTCTAGATTGCTTATAGCTTCACTGGCTTCCCATGGCTCAATTCTAATTTTCAAAGAATCATTTTCTTCTTTAACTCTAGATCTCCTGATTTTCTTGTGCAGCATGATAATTGTGGAAACATGTATAGAAAAATTGCACATGTTCAACATATATTGGATTATTTGCTATCTAGGGGAGAGGATGGGAAGAAAGGATGGAGAAAAAAGTTGAAACACAAGGTTTTGCAAGAGTGAATATTGAAAACTATCTTTCCATATATTTGAAAATAAAAAGCTATTATTTTTTTAAAAAATGACATGAAACAAAAAAACAATTTAGTGGTGGAAAGAAAGAGTAACTGAGTGGGCCATTTGTATACAGTCAGTCAATGAACATTTATTAAGTGCCTAGTATACATCAGACACTGTACTAAACTCTGGGGATGCTAAGAGAGGCAAAAGATAGTCCCTATGCTCAAGGAATTTATAATCTAATGGAGACACAACAAGCCAATATGGATAAAAAGCCTACAAAGAAAATAAATAGGAAATAATTAAGAGGGGAAGGCACTGGAAGTAAAAACGAAAGGCTTTCTGGAGAAGTTTGGATTTTAAAGGAAACCACAAAATCCAGTAAATGGAGATGAGGAGAGCCAAGAGGTAGAGAGTCTTGTTTGTGGACTGCCAAAAAAAGTAGGTTTCATGTGGTACGGAGGCTCGGAGGATCATCAGACAACTTTGTCTCTATTGTGGCATCTGCCAAGGAATCTCAGTGATCTTAGTCTAGATTTGAGAAACTTGTTTGTTCATATTTTCTTCTATGAAATTCAGTGTTTGTTGATACACAATAAATATGAAGGAATTTAAAAAAAAGAATCTATATTTCCTTTTTTAGTTAGTTTTCTTTCTTTTCATAACCTTATTGTTTTTCTTGAATAGTTCTTATTTTTTTAGATTTTGTTTTCAGTGTCTCATTTGATTTTTTCCTTTTCTTTTTTTTATTAAAGCTTTTTCTTTGCATAACATATGGGTAGTTCTTCAACATTGACCATTACAAAGCTTTCCATTACAAATTTTCCCCCCATTCCCCTCCCCTCCCCTAGATGGCAGGAAGTCCACTACATGTTAATTATATTAAAATATTTGACAAGTTGAATATATGTATACATGTTTCCATACTTATCTTGCTGTGCAAGAACAATTGTATCTACATGAACAGCAACAACAAAAAAAAAATTGAAAAAGGAAGCCCAAGGCAAGCAATCATCAATATAGAGCATGAAAATATATCACATATCCCTCTCTTTGGGTGTAGATGGCTTTTTTACTGAACAATTGGAACTGGTTTGAAACATCTCATTGTTGAAGAGAGCCATGTCCATCAGAATTGATCATCATATAGTCTCGTTGTTGTTACCGTGTATAATGATCTGGTTCTGCTAATTTCCCTCAGCATCAGTTCATGCAAGTCTCTCCAGACCTCTCTGAAATTGTCCTGCTGGTCGTTTCTTACAGAACAATAATATTCCATAAAATTCATATACCATAATTTATTCAGCCACTCTCCAATTGATGGGCATCCATTCAGTTTTCAGTTTCTAGCCATTACAAAAAGGGCTGCCACAAATCTTTTTGCACATGTGGGTCCCTTTCCTTCCTTTAGGATCTCTTTGGGATATAGGCCCAATAGAAACACCGCTGGGTCAAAGGGTATGCACAGTTTGATAACTTTTTAAGCATAGTTTCAAATTACTCTCCAGAATGGTTGGATCCATTCATGGTTCCACCAACAATACATCAGTGTCCCAGTTTTCCCAACCCCCTCGAACATTCGTCCTTATCTTTTCCTGTCATTTTATCCAATCTGACAGGTGTGTAATGGTATCTCAAAGTTGTATTAATTTGCATTTCTCTGATCAATAGTAATCTGGAGCACCTTTTCATATGACTAGAAATGGTTTTAATTTCTTCATCTGAAAATTGTCTGTTCATATCCTTTGGCCACTTATCAATTAGAGAATGGCTTGAACTATTATAAATTTGAGTCAATTCTCTACATATTTTAGAAATGAGGCCTTTATCAGAACCCTTAAATGTAAAGATGATTTCCCAATTTATTGCTTCCATCCTAATCTTATCTGCATTAGTTTTGTTTGTACAAAAACTTTTTAACTTAATATAATCAAAATTATCTATCTGGTGTTCAGTAAAGAGTTCCAAATCTTCTTTGGACATAAATTTATTCCATCTCCACAGGTCTGAGAGGTAAACTATCCTATGTTCCTCTAATTTGCTTATAATATTACTCTTTAGATCATGAACCCATTTAGATCTTATCTTTTATCTCTTTTTCTTCTCTTATTGCCAAAGGTAACATTTCTAATACAATATTAAATAGTAATGGTGACAGTGGACAGCCTTGTTTCACTCCTGATCTTATTGGGAATGCTTCTAGTTTGTCTCCATTATATACAATGCTTGCTGATGGTTTTAAGTAGATGCTACTAATCATTTTCAGGAAAAGCCCATTTATTCCTATACTCTCTAGTGTTTTTAATAGGAATGGATGTTGGATTTTATCAAATGCTTTTTCTGCATCTATTGAAGTAATCATGTGGTTTTTGTTAGTTTGGTTATTAATATAATTAATTATGCTGATAGTTTTCCTAATATTGAACCAGCCCTGCATCCCTGGTATAAATCCTACTTGGTCATAGTGTACTATCCTGGGAATGACTTTCTGTAATATCATTGCTAATATCTTATTTAAAATTTTTGCATCCATATTCATTAGGGAAATTGGTGTATAGTTTTCTTTCTCTGTTTTCACCCTACCTGGTTTAGCTATCAGCACCATATCAGTCTCATAGAAGGAATTTGGCAGTATACCTTCTGTCCCTATTTTCTCAAATAGTTTGTAAAGTATTGGAATTAATTGTTCTTTGAATGTTTGGTAGAATTCATATGTAAATCCATCTGGCCCTGGAGATTTTTTCTTAGGGAGTTGGTTAATAGCTTGTTCTATTTCTTTTTCTAATATGGGGCTATTTAAATAATTTATATCCTCTTCTTTTAACCTGGGCAATCTGTATTTTTGTAGATATTCCTCCATTTCATTTAGATTGTCAAACTTACTGGCATAAAGTTGGGCAAAGTAACTCCTAATTATTGCTCTAATTTCCTCTTCATTGGAGGAAAGTTCTCCCTTATCATTCTTGAGACTAACAATTTGATTTTCCTCTTTCCTTTTTCTTATCAAATTAACTAAAGGCTCAACTATTTTGTTGGTTTTTTCGTAGAACCAACTCTTAGTTTTATTTATTAATTCAATAGTTTTCTTATT
>JAJPUD010005962.1:0-13833 GCA_023553655.1 Myrmecobius fasciatus | reverse complement strand
ATATGGGGCTATTTAAATAATTTATATCCTCTTCTGTTAACCTGGGCAATCTATATTTTTGTAGATATTCCTCCATTTCATTTAGATTATCAAACTTACTGGCATAAAGTTGGGCAAAGTAACTCCTAATTATTGCTCTAATTTCCTCTTCATTGGAGGAAAGTTCTCCCTTATCATTCTTGAGACTAACAATTTGATTTTCCTCTTTCCTTTTTCTTATCAAATTAACTAAAGGCTCAACTATTTTGTTGGTTTTTTCGTAGAACCAACTCTTAGTTTTATTTATTAATTCAATAGTTTTCTTATTTTCAATTTTATTAATTTCTCCTTTTATTTTTAGAATTTCCAATTTGGTATTTAATTGAGGGTTTTTAATTTGTTCTTTTTCTAGTTTTTTTTTTTTTAATAATAAGCCCAATTTGTTGATCTTTTCTTTCTCTATTTTATGCAAGTAAGCATCTAGAGATATAAAATTGCCTCTTATAACCACTTTGGCCGTATCCCACAAATTTTGGTATGTTTTCTCCTTATTGTCATTCTTCTGGATGAAATTATTGATTGTATTTATGATTGGCTCTTTCACCCATTCATTCTTCAGGATTAGATTATTTAATTTCCAATTAACTTTTGGTTTATTTTCTCCTGGCCTTATATTGCATCTGATTTTTATTGCATCATGATCTGAAAAAGATGCATTTACAATTTCTGCCTTTCTGCATTTGATTTTGAGGTTTTTATGCCCTAACACATGATCAATTTTTGTATAAGTTCCATGAACTGCAGAGAAAGAAGTAAACTCCCTACTGTCTCCATTCAATTTTCTCCAAAGATCATGCCTAACTTTTCTAACAATTGGTTTACCTCATTAGTTTCTTTTTTATTTATTTTGTAGTTTGATTTAGCTAATTCTGAGAGGAAAAGGTTGAGATCCCCCACTAGTATAGTTTGGCTGTCTATTTCTTCTTGCATTTCTCTTAATTTCTCCCCTAGAAATTTGGATGCTATACCACTTGGTACATATATATTTAGTATTGATATTGCTACATTATCTATGGTACCCTTTAATATAATATAGTTTCCTTCCTTATCTCTTTTGATTATATCTATCTTTGCTTTTACTTGTTCTAAGATAAGGATTGCTACCCCTGCTTTTTTTGTTTACCTGAAGCATAATAGGTTCTGCTCCAGCCTTTTACCTTCACCCTGTAAGTGTCACTATGCTTTAGATTTGTTTCTTGTAGGCAACATATTGTGGGATTCTGGTTTTTAATCCAGTCTGCTATCCGCTTCCGCTTTATGGGAGAGTTCATCTCATTCACATTCACAGTTAGAATAATTAATTCTGTATTTCCTGCCATCTTATTTATCCAA
Source organism: Myrmecobius fasciatus (assembly GCA_023553655.1). NCBI lineage: Eukaryota > Metazoa > Chordata > Mammalia > Dasyuromorphia > Myrmecobiidae > Myrmecobius > Myrmecobius fasciatus. The sequence continues at coordinate 12,462 of JAJPUD010005962.1, read as the reverse complement.
GTTATGTTTTCCACTTTCCTTTTCCCTTTCTCCTTTCCCCCCTCCTCAGTATTTTGCTTTTGATGACTCCCCTCCCCTAAACAATCCTCCCCCCCTTTAGAGCCCCTCCCCCCTTTTTCCTCCTTTCCCCTAATTCTTCTAATTTCCCTTCTACTAGTCTATCCCTTTCTTTTCCTCCTTTCCCTCCCACTTACCTATAAGGAAGGACAAGTTTCTCTGTGAAACCAAATGCGTCTGATATACACTTTTAGAGCCCAATCTGATGAGAGTAAGATTTACACAATGCTCATCTCCCTCCCTTCTTTCCCTCAGTTATAGTAGATTTTCTTTGCCTCTTCATGAGATTTTACCTTAATTTTACCTCCTTTTTTTAACCTTATTTTACCATCTTTTCCATCTTTTCCCCAATATGATAACCTTTCTCCCTCTAGTTTTCTTTTTCATATTATTGAAGTAATATCAAATTATACCCCCAATCTTTAAGTATCCTCATAGTAGAAATAAAGTTCTCAAGAGTCCTTTCCTGTTTACTTTTTTATGCTTCTCTTGAGTTTTGTGTTTGGAGTGTCAAATTTTTTGTTCAGATCTGGTCTTTTCATTAGAAAGAGGTGAAATTCACCTATATCATTGAATGACCATCTTCTTCCCTGGAGGATAATGCTCATTCTAGCTGGATAGGTTATTCTTGGCTGTAATCCAAGTTCCTTTGCCTTTCAGAATATCTGGTTCCAGGCCCTTTGTTCCTTCAATGTGGAGGCTGACAGATTGTGTGTGATTCTAGTTATAGATCCTCAGTATTTGAATTGTTTCTTTCTAGCTGCTAGCAAAATCTTTTCCTTGGTTTGAAAGATAGTTCTGAAATTTAGCCACAATATTCCTTGGTGATTTAATTTTGGGGTCTCTTTCAGGAGGTGATTGGTGAATTCTTTCAATGGTGATTTTGCCTTCTGATTCTACAACCTCAGGGCAATTTTTTTCAGGATTTCCTGGAAGATAGTGTTTAGATTCTTTTTTTATCATGGCTTTCAGGAAGTCCAATAATCCTTAGATTGTCTCTCCTAGATCTATTTTCCAAGTCAGTTGTTTTTCCTAGGAGATATTTCATATTTTCTTCTATTTTTTTCATTATTTTTGGTTTTTTTTTTTGACAGATTCTTGAAATCTTAGTGAGTCATTCACTTGCATTTGTTCAATTCTAATTTTTAATGTGTTGTTTTCTTCAGTTACCTTTTTTAGCTTTTTTTTGTAACTGGCCAATTTGTTCATTGCATACTTTTTCTACTTCACCAATTTTGTTTTTCAGTGAATTGTTGTCTATTTCCAATTCACCTGTTTTGTTTTTCAGTAAATTGGTGTCTTTATCATATCTCTTTTGCAGGGCATTATATCCTTCTTACACTGACCTCAATTCATTTTCCCATTTCTCATGTAGATGTCTTTTGAGATTCTTTATGTAGTCTTCCAGGAAAGCCTTGTGAAAGGGGAACCAGGTTGTATCTCCTTTTATGGCTTCCTCTGAAGTTGCTTTGTGTATAGGAACCTCAGGATCTGGGGTCTGCCCTTCCCTCCATAAAAGCTGTCTATGGTGAGAGCTCTCTTCTGCTTCTTAATCATTTTTTAGAAAGCTTGGGGGGTCTGTTTAAAGCTAGAGAAGTTTGTGGTAGTTTACCCTGGGGCAATTCCACTAATTAACTTCCAGTACTGGGTCAGTGGGGCTAAGACTTTGCCCTATTTACTCCTTATAGAAGGCAGATCTGTCAAAACACCTGCCCCCAATCAGGGCAGGGTGTCCCCAGTGCCTCAAAGACAATCCCCATGTGTTTGGAGTTTCTGAGCTGAGTCCCACCCAGTTCTCTGCCCTCAGTTCTGGAGCTGCACTGAGCAAACTGCTTACCCTGCTGCCCAACTGAAACAGACCTGTTATGAAGTTCTTCAAAGGTAATTTCTGCAAGCAGTGTTTCGTAGTCCAAATATTTCTGGATTCATTGACTTAAAGATCAGTTCAGGGGCTTATTTTATTGTTGATTTGAGAGAAGGTCAGAGGAGGACACAAAGAGTCATGTCTTCACTCCACCATCTTGGCTCCTCTCATTTGATTTTTAAAGTCTTTTTTGATGTCTTCTATAAATTCCTTCTGGACAGGTACCCATTTAGTGTTTCTCTTTGGGATAGATGATGCTTTTTTTTAGAACTTCACTGTCCTCTGAGGATGAACCCATCTTCCCTATTCCCATAGTAAGTTTCTTTGGTTTGGGTTATTTCTCCTTTGCCTGATCATTTTTCTTTTAATGATAACTTATTAGCACAATCACCTCTAGTCCTGGAGTGGGGGAGATGGTATCTCTGGCTTCACTTCAGTTTTCTCCTCTGGCCTAGAACCCCAAACTAAGACCACCACCCACCACCTTTAAATGCCAGCAGCCAGCATCCTTGCCTCACTGCTTCTGCAGTCACCAGATGTGCTGGTTCCTTCTTCCCTAGGGGGACATGTCAGCAGTACAGCTGGGCCTGGCCTTCCTTATCAGCCAAGGTTCTCACAATCTTCCTGGACTCAGACCCCCCAACTCTGGGTACTGTTCGGGAGGTGAAAGTTCCTGTAGTTTGGGTTGTGGCTCTCTATGAACCCAGCTAGTCCCAGGGCTCCCCTCTTGTTTCTGTGGAAGTAGTCCGAAGACATTTATACTTCACAGCAGTTAAACCTTGGATTTCAAAAGCTGTCCCCAGAGGACCCTAGTTCTGCCCCACTCTTACCTGTTTTTCTGTGTTTGCCCTGAGGCACAATTTTGATCTGAGAGAGGGAAATCTGGAGAGCTTGGAGTTTTTTGACCTACTCCACCATCTTACCAGAATGCACTCCTGGCCATTCTCATTGAAATCTTCAGTCACTCATAAGAAATCCATCTCACAATTGTTACAGGAAAAGCCAAGTGCATGGAAAATGTATATTGTTCTGATTGCAACATTCAGTGAAAAGGAGAGATTGAAAAGGCAATTGAAAGGTTCCTGTTCAGCATCACAGCAGCATAGCAGCAATGATGACTTTGGGGCAAGGGACACAGTAAAAGACAGCAGAAGTACGTGATTCGCCTTCAAAGGAGGTAGGGCAGGTCACATAGTGAGAACAAAGGATGAATAGCCCAAGTGCTCAAGTGCTACACTGGCATCTACAAAATATGGGAAGCCCAAAGGGGGACCTTCAATACCCTTTGAGGGAGGAAGGGAAAGAAATGTTTATTAAGCATCTATTATATTACAGGTACTGTGCTAAATAGTTTATAAATATTTTCATTTGCCTTTTACAATAACCCTGGCCAGTAGGTGCCATGATTAACTCCATTTTTTTTAGAAACGATCAGGAGGATGATTTTATTTTTCTTTTTGCTGAGGCATTTGGGGTTAAGTAACTTGCCCAAGGTCACATAGCTAGGATGTGTTAAGTGTTTGAGGCCAGATTTGAACTCAGGTCTTCTGACTTCACGGCTGGTGCTCTATCCACTGCACCACCTAGCTGCCACGATTAACTCCATTTTTACAGTTGAAAAAACTGAGAAAGACAGTGGTTAAGTGAATTTCCCAGAGTTATACAACCAGTAAAATTACCTAAGGCGAGATTTCAACTGAGGGCTTCCTGAAACTAGGCCCATGTTTTATCCACTGAGTCACTTAGCTGCATCACAGGAAGAAGTGCCTGCATCAATGAGGTCCACCAAATTAGAACCCTTCCTCACGCCTACTAGTAGTTAACACTAGAGCTATGATTTACATTGAGGTCTTTTGACTCCCAGCCATTATGCTAGATTCATGTTGTGGGCCCTTTACCTAAGACATTAAACTATAGCTGAGATGGCAGCCTGTAGGATGGGTATAAATCATCAGTGTATCATGATCCAAGGACCAGTGGAGACTGGGATTGCCCAAGGAAAAGATAGCTACCCTCTTCACTATCTTGGAGGAGAGGGAGAACTGAAGTTTCACAAGAGGGAACGAGTGTGCAAGAACAAGGGTTCATGGGCTAGAAAATGTGCTGATATGCCAATGAAAGGGAGAAATAGCAGCCATTGACAGTGTATCAGGAAGGAAACCTGTTGCCAGGCTCTGCCACTGCTTGGTTTAAGTGGTTTTAATGTGATGAAATGGCATCCACACCAAATAATCAATACATTTTAACATTTTATTAAGTGCCTACTGTGTGCCAGGCACTGTGCTAAGTGCTCGAGGCAAAAGACAGTCCCTGCCCTCAAGGAGCTTATAATCAATTGGGAGAAACAACATGCAAACAAATATAGTGTATACAGAGGATGCTATATACCAGATAAACAGAAGACAATTAACAGATAAGGCAATGGGATGAGGAAGAGTTAGGGAAGGTTTCCTCTAAGAGGTGGGATTTTAGTGAGGACTTAAGAAAGCTGGGGAGATCAGTAAATGAAGCAGCAGAGGGAGAGTATTCTAGGCATAGAGGATAACTAGAAAGAAGAATGGGAGGCTGTACCAATACTGATTTTTTTAACTGCCACTGCTCCAGATGCTTCTGGGAAAGGAACATAGTTCAGTGATGCAAGGCCACCAACAGCTACAGAAAAGACCATAACTGTCCTTGTTTGTTGAGTTTAATAATGGTGATGATTTCTATTGGATCATGTTAGATTGGATTTGGTCACAAAGCCCTCTGAAAGATTCTACAAGTTTAGAGCCATTTAACTTCTTGATTCCTCTTTGGTTTTGGTTTGTTGCTCTGTTTTTTCCCACCGTAGACTTATGTGTGGGGCTAAAGGTTAGGAATGAAACTTGCTTCCCCAGACCTCTCTATCTGTCTTAAGTTTCCCTGAGCCGGAAAAATGACTTATTGTGACTTTTTCTTGGCTTTTCCAATCAGAACTAAATATATCATGTTTTCTAGGTTGATGTGGAAGAGGTGTATTGGGTGAGCTGGGTAAAATTCTAACTCTTACTATGCCTTTTTAATATTCCATTCCTATTTGGTCATTTTCTAGGATTTCATGGCTATGTCTTAAGTTTATTAGAAACCACTATGTTATGTTATCAACAAAGACCAGTGGCAAAAGATAGAAAGAGAAATTGCATTAAAAATAACCGTAGAGGAGGGACTGAGAAAAGTATAGAACACAAAGTTTTGCAGGGGTGAAAGATGAAAACTATCTTTGCATGTATTTTGAAAAATAAAAAGCTATTATACAAAACAAAGATAAAAAAGAAACCACTCCATAGTTTCTCCTATATTTATCTCTAAAGAGCGTTGGATGGCATTTGCAGAATTGTGTCATATTTCCAGGTGCTCAAGTTTCTTCAAGACACAAAGGCTCCTATTTTTAATGCCAATCTTTTTCTTGTATGGTTATATGACTTTGGAGTTGTAATTCATCCAAAGAACAATGGAGAGAGACGTGTTGGGAGTGAATGGATTACACCATTTTATCAACAAAGAGCTGTTTAGGGGTAGTGTAAAAGAAAGCCAAGAGATGTACAAACAGCAAAGGAGGTGGGCTAGTGAAATGCTGAGCTAGATATAGCCAATAGACAGCTTATGCTCTCTGGTTCTGTATCCCCAATATCAAAAGGTAAAGAGGAAAGCCCCCAGTAGTTGGTGAACCTCTATAGAGGATTTGTAAGACATAGAAAAGAGTTGGACAGAGTGAAAAGGTGTATGTGGATGGATTGTGATTGTCCATTCCAGGTAGTACCCACATAGGTGAGACATTAGTTCTTTTGAAGTGTCAAAGTATGCTATGATCACAAAGCTCATCAAAAGCACAGACTCTGGAGTCAGAGGAGCTGATTTTTAATCCTTTCTCCAATATTTGCTATCTGTATAACCTTAGTAAACTTACTTTAATCTTCCTCAGTTTCCTCCTCTAAAATAAAGGTATTTAATGAGATGGCCTCTTAGGTTCCTTCTGGATTGATGAGCCTATTTTCTATGAAGCTCATTTGTAAGTATATGGCTGGAGAAGTACCAAAAACTAAAGGGGAAAAAGCAACCATCTGGTCAAACTCTTCTGACAATTTGGAGAAGGAAGGCTCAAGAAATGGGAGCAGGCCTTTAGAGACGTGGTGAGCTACTTCACATAGGCACCAGTGTTGCCTTTTATTTTTGTTAAGGGACTTTTGATGCCTTTAGTATTTTATACCACAGATATTTCCCAATATTCAACCAAATCTCATAAAACTTTCCATCGTCAGAAAGAAAAATGGTTAAGCAAAACCATCAATTGCATCTGACTCCTTGTTGCCAATCTAGTGGGTCTTAGGAGCAGTTTTGTATCAAGAAAATGATGGCCATTAGAAGCCTCTTGCCTTTTCCAGTAGAAACCTTACTGACAGTGAAATTCATGATCCCATCAACAAACTTTAGTTCTTGCCTTTGAAGTGGACTGTCTGAGAGGAATTTTGAGATTATGGATGCAGATTATGTACAGACATCAATCCACTGAAATAAATCAACAGGAGAAACACTAGATGCTGCCAGCCAGAGATGGGTAGCAATTTTTTGCCAACTAGAGTTCAGCATGCATTACCGGCCAAGGAAAAGCAAAGTGGATGCAGATCCCATAGCCACTGTTTTTATGCATCAGAAATCATGGTAATTCCTATGAAATGATGCATAATAGTTCTATGACATTCAGAGAATTAGCTCACTCACTAAAGAACATGTGGCTCCAAGTCTGGGACTTTCTCCTCTCTCTGCAGAGTGTGCCACAGATTGTGTCCAGTTGTTCATGGATAATTAGTGAAAAATATAGCCAAGAAAAGAAGCCTGATTCTCAGGGATTAAAATCTAATTTCTTAGAGGGAACTCTGCTGTTCTGAGAGTTAAAAAGAGTGGAAGTAGGAAATGGAGTATTTTACCAGACTATAATGGATTCTACATGGAGCAAACAAGGCAATTGGACTACTAAAACCTAGAGATCCACAATTATAAAGACACTGACTAGGGCACTGGACTTGGAGTCAGCAAGCCTGTGTTGTTGTTTTTTAATAATTTTGCAGAATCTCAGAACTTGAAAGTTGGAAGGGATCTCAATGAACACTTAGCTTAACCCATACCCAGAAGGAACACCATCTATGACATATTCCAAAGTGGTCATTCAGTCCCTGTTTGAAGATCTCCAAAGACAGGGAACTCACCACTTCTTGAGGCATCTCATTTCACTCTGAAAAAGCTCAAATTGTTACAGGTGTGTGTGTGTGTGTGTGTGTGTGTGTGTGTGTGTGTGTGTGTGTGTATGTGTGAGAGAGAGAGAGAGAGAGAGAGAGACAGAGAGAGAGAGAGAGAGACAGAGACAGAGACAGAGAGAGACAGAGAGAGAGAGAGATCAAGCCTAAATTTTCCTCTTTTGTAACTTCCAGCCATTGATATTCATTTTGGCCTATGGAACCAGACAGAACAAAATGAATCCTTTCTTCACAGGAACCCTCATGTCCTACCTGGAAGTTCTCTTCTCCAGGCTAAACGTTTCCACTTCCATCAGTGTATATTCATGTGACATAGACTCCAGGCCCTTCACTCTCCTGGTTGCCCTCCTTTTGACATTCTATAAATTCTCAATATCCTTCTTAAAAGATGTGGTCAAGGAGTCAACGCAATACTCCAGATGAAGATGGACAAAAGCAGACCACAGTAGAAGTACCACCTCATTTTTTTCACCCTGGAGACTATGCTCCTATTAATTTAGCCCAAGATCCCATTCATTTTAGGGCTACAACATCACAGTATTGACTCGTACTGATCTTGCAAGGCAATAACACCCCTACTCTGTTCTCAAGCTGTTGTCTAAGCAGTTCATGAAGTTGACTTTTTATACTCAATGGTAAGATTTTACATATTTTTTTCTATTGAACTTCATCTTATTAAACTCAGACTAATTCTTTAACCTTTCAAGACTTTTTTTTGCATTTCTGACTCTTGTATTCAATGTGTTAGCTCTCCCTTCCATCTTTGTGTCTTCTGCAAGTTTGATGATCTTTGCTTTTATGTTAATGTTAAATAGCAAATGACCAAGCACAAATTCCTGGAATATTTTACTGGAGACCTCCTACTACATTGATACTGAGCCATTGACAATTTCTCTGTGAGTCCAGCCTTCCAACCATTTATATATCCATCTAAATGTATTATCATCTAGTCCATATCTCTCCATCTTCTCTACAAAATAGTATGAGATACTTTGATCGACATTTTGCAAAAGTTCAAGTAAATTCTATGTTGTTAGCCTGATATGACCTGTTATTGATGAAGACAAGATAACTTGTTTTTAATATGATTTACCTGAGGATCTTCAAGAATTGCTTTGATTGGAAAAAGTCATGTCTTCACAAGTAACCTGGTTCTGAAGCTACCAACTAACTTAAATGGGTCCTCTGCCAAGAGGCAAAATATCTGCCACACAACTTTAAGTAAGTTTTTCTTGCTTTGTTGGATCTGCCAGCAATTATGTAGTCCATTGAATCATCTATGACTTCTTTCTAATCTTCATTCTCCCCTTATTTATTGTCTTCCTCCTCATTGCCTAAACTATGCTCAGATTTTCAACTTTAATGATTTGCCCAAGGTAAGGTGCATATGGAATATTTAGTGGAATTGAGATTAGAATTCAGATTTTTTGTTTTGTGATTATGCACTTATTGCTTCAACTTCCCCATATCTGGCTTACTCTTCAGCTCTTTGCATTCTGGCTTCTGTTCCCACCACTTTAATGAAACCAGTCTCACTTAAGGTGCCAATAATCTCAATTTGTATTTTGGGTTTTTTTAGTTTTATCTCCCCATTGCCTATTCTAATTCCTATAATTTCTTTTTCTTTCCACTTTTTATTGTTTTTGTCTTCTGATCATACATGTATGTTAATTTCTAAAATACATATTTCTTTATGAATGTAAAATTTTTATATTTTCCTCTTTTTTCAAAGGCAATTTTTGTGAAATAGTGAGTTCTTATTCCAGAAGCTGGAGTTTTGTGGTTTATCAAATACTAGATTACTATAGACATTGATTATTGTGTGATGTGCATCTAATGTATTCCACTGATCCATCACTCAATTTCTCTCTCTTTTTAAATAATAGTTTTTTATTTTCCAAATATATGTAAATATAGTTTTCAACATTCACCCTTGCAAAACTTTGTTGTCCAAAATTTTCTTCCTTCCTTCCTCCCACCCCCTCCCTAGATAGCAAGTAATCCAGTATGTGCTAAACATGTGCAATTCTTCAATACATATATCCACATTTATCATGTTGCATAAGAAAAATCAGATCAAAAAGGAAAAAAATAAGAAAAAAAGCAAGCAAACAACAACCAAAAAAGGTGAAAATACTATGTTGTGATTCAGTTTCCATATTCCACATTCAGTTTCCATATTCCTCTTCCTGGATGCAGATGGCTCTCTCCATCACAAGTCAATTGGAACTGGTCTGAATGACTTCATTGTTGAAAAGAGCCAAGTCCATCTTATTGTTGTACATATTATTCAATGTTCTTTTGGTTCTACTCACTTCACTGAGCATCACTTTGTGTAACTTTCTCCAGGCCTCTCTAAAATCATCCTGCTAATCATTTCTTATGAATAATAATATTCAATAACATTCATATAACCATAAACTTATTCAATCATTCCCCAATTGATGGGCATCTACTTATTTTCCAAATTCTTTGCCAATCAATAGTAATTTAGCATATTTTTTCATGTGACTAGAAATGGCTTTAATTTCTTCATCTAAAAATTGTTCATATCCTTTGACCATTTATAATTGGTGAACAGCTTGTCTTCTTATAAACTTGAGTCAGTTGTTTATATATTTTAAAAATGAGGCCTTTATGAGAAACACTGGAAAAATATTTTCCCAGATTTCTGCTTCCCTTCAAATATTGTCTGCATTGATTTTTTGTACATAAACTTTTAAATTTAATATAAACCAAGCAGCTAGGTGGTGCAGTGAATGGACCACCAGCCTTGAAGTCAGGAAGACCTGAGTTCAAATCTGGTCTCAGACAATTAACATTCCCTAGCTGTGTGACTCTGGGCAAGTCACTTAACCTCAAGTGCCTCAGCAAAAAGCAAAAAAAATTAATATAATCAAAATTATCCATTTTGCATTTCATAATGTTCCTCTAGTTCTTCTTTGGCCATAAATTCCTTCCTTCTCCACAGATCTGAGAGGTAGATTATCTCTTGTTCTCCTAAAATGTGCTTTTAACATCACACTTTATGTCTAAATCATGAACCCATTTTGACCTTATCTTGGAACAGGGTGTTAGGTGTTGGTCAGTGCCTAGTTTCTGCTATACTATTTTCAAGTTTTCCCAGAAATTTTTGTTAAATAGTGAGTTCTTATCCCAGAAGCTGGAGTCTTTGTGTTTATCAAACACTAGTTTGATAATTGCATTGATTATTGCACCACTCCATTTCTTAGCCAGTATCAAATGATTTTGATGACTGCTGCTTTATATTAGAGTGTTAGGTTTTGTACTGCTAGATCACTGTTTTTTGTATTTTCATTAATTTCCTTGATGCTCTTGCACTTTTGTTCTTCCAGATGAATTTTCTTTTTTTCCCTTTTTTATTATTATTAAAACTTTTTATTTGCAAAACATATGTATGGGTAATTCTTCAACATTAACCCTTACAAACCTTTCTGTTAAAAATTTCTTCCCCCCCCCTACTCCCCACCCCTCCCCTAGGTGGCAGGATATCCACTACATGTTAATTATGTTAAAATTCTTGACAAATCGAATATGTGTATACATATTTCCACACTTACCATTTTTGTGCAAGAAAAATCGTATCCACAAGAAAAAAAATCAGAGAAAGGAAACACAATGCAATTAAACATCAATAGAGAGCATGAAAATGTTATGTTGTGGTCCACATTTCATATCCCTCTCTCTGGGTGTATATGGTTTTCTTCACTGAACAACTAGAACTGGTTTGAAGCATTTCATTGTTGAAGAGAGTCATGTCCATCAGAATTGATCATTACATAGTATTGTTGTTGCTGTGTATAATGATCTCCTGGTTCTGCTCATTTCACTCAGCATCAGTCCATGCAAGTCTCTCCAGGCCTCTCTAAAATCATCCTGCTTGTCATTTCTTACAGAACAATATTATTCCATAACATTCATATACGATAATTTGTTCAGTCATTCTCCATGTTGGGCAACCATTCAGTTTCCAGTTTCTAGCCACTACAAAAAGGGCTGCCACAAACATTCTTGCACATGTGGGGCCCTTTCCCTCCTCTAAGATCTCTTTGGAATATAGGCCCAATAGAAACACTGCTGGGTCAAAAGGTATGCACAGTTTGAAAATTTTTTGAGCATAGTTCCAAATTGATCTCCAGAATGGCTGGATCCGTTCACAGCCCCACCAACAATGTACCAGATGAATTTTCTTGTTATTTTTTCTAACTCTAAAGTAATTTTTTGTCAGTTTGATTGGTATGGCACTGAATACATAGACTAATTTAGGTACAGTTTTCATTTTTATTATATCAGTTTGGCTTACTTGTAAGAACTGAGATTTTTTCACTTGTTTAGATCAGACTTTATTTGTTTGAGAAGTGTATTATAATTGTGCTCATATAGTTCCTGGGTTTGTCTTGTCAGGTAGATACCCAAATATTTTATTTTGTCTACAGTTATTTTATATGGAATTTCTCTTTCTATCTCTTGTTGCTGGGCTTTTTCAGTAACATACAGAAATGCTGATGATTTGCCTGAGTTTATTTTATATCTTGCATCTATGCTAAAGCTGTTAATTGTTTAAAATAGATTTTTTTTCGTGATTCTCGAGGATTCTCTAAGAATATCATCATATCATCTGCAAAGAGTGATAGTTTTATCTTCTCATTGCCTACTCTAATTCCTTTAATTTCTTTTTCTTTTCTTCTTGCTAAAGCCAACATTTCTAGTTCAATATTGAATAATAGTCGTGGTAATAGGCATCCTTGTTTTACCCTTGATCTTAATAGGGATGTGTCCAGCTTCTCTCCATTATAAATAGTGTTTACTGATGTTTTAAATAGATGCTTATCACTTTAAGGAAAACTGCCTTTATTTTTATGCTCTCTAGTATTTTTAATATGAATGAATGCTGTGTTTTATCAAAAGCTTTTTCTGCTTCTGTTGAGATAATCATATGATTTCTGTAAGTTGTGTTATGTATATGGTCAATTATGGTAATAGTTTTCACTTGCTGATATTGACCCAGCCCTGCATTCCTGATATAAATCTCACTTCATCATAGGGTATTATCCTGCTAATAAGTTGCTGTAATTTTTTTTTTGCTAAAATATTATTTAAAATTTTTGCATCAATATTCATTAGGAAGAATGGTCTGTAATTTTCTTTCTTTGCTTTGGCTCTTCCCAGTTTGGGTATCAGTACCATATTTTTGTCATACAAGTAATTCGACAGGATTCTTTCTTTGCCTATTTTGCCAAATAGTTT
>JAJPUD010005961.1:131559-142546 GCA_023553655.1 Myrmecobius fasciatus | reverse complement strand
TAAAACTAATGCAGACAAGATTAGGAGGGAAGCATCAAATTGGGAAATCATCTTTACATTTAATGGTTCTGATAAAGGCCTCATTTCTAAAATTTATAGAGAATTGTCTCATATATATAAGAATTCAAGCCACTCTTCAATAGATAAGTGGTCAAGGGATATGAACAGACAATTTTCAGATGATGAAATTAAAACCATCTCTAGTCATATGAAAAGTTGCTCCAAATCACTATTGATCAGAGAAATGCAAATTAAGACAACTCTGAGGTACCACTACACACCTGTCAGATTGGCTAAAATGACAGGAAAAGATAACGATGAATGTTGGAGGGGATGTGGGAAAACTGGGACACTAATGCATTGTTGGTGGAACTGTGAATGGATCCAACCATTCTGGAGAGCAATTTGGAACTATGCCCAAAAAGCTGTCAAACTGTGCATACCCTTTGACCCAGCAGTGTTTCTACTGGGCCTATATCCCAAAGAGATCTTAGAGGAGGGAAAGGGCCCCACATGTGCAAGAATGTTTGTGGTGGCCCTTTTTGTGGTGGCTAGAAACTGGAAACTGAAGGGATGCCCATCAATTGGAGAGTGGCTGAATAAATTATGGTATATGAATGCTATGGAATATTATTGCTCTGTAAGAAATGACCAGCAGGACGATTTCAGAGAGGCCTGGAGGGACTTGCATGAACTGATGCTGAGTGAAACGAGCAGAACCAGGAGATCATCATACACAGCAACAACAGTATTACATGATGATCAATTCTGATGGACATGGCTCTCTGCAACAAAGAATTGTCTCAAACCAGTTCCAATTGTTCACTGAAGAAAACCATATACACCCAGAGAGAGGGAAATGAAATATGGACCACAACGTAACATTTTCATGATCTCTATTGACATTTGCTCACATTATGTTGCCTTTCTCTGATTCTTTTTTTTTTTTTTCTTGTAGATAGGATTTTTCTTGCATAACTTGTCAAGTATTTCAACATTATTAACATGTAGTGGACTTCCTGCCATCTAGGGGAGGGGAGGGGACTGGGGGTAAAATTTGTAATGGAAAGCTTTGTAAAGATCAATGCTGGGGAACTATCCATACATATGTTATACAAATAAAAAGCTTTAATAAAAAAAAATATAATGCTCTATTGTCCAATTTTTCACTCATGGCTCCCCATTGACCAAAATGCTCTCTTTCCTCAATACCTCCTGGCTTCCCTGGCTTCTTCAAGATTTGGCTCAAACACCACCTTCCCCAAGGAACTCTTCTTGATTTCCCCCACTGCCAGCACCTTCTTCCCTAAACTCACTTTGTCTCTGCTCAGTATTTTATATTCATGTTTTTGCATATATGTAAATGGAGAGAAAGAAAGAGACAAAGAGAGAAAGAGAGAGGGAGGGAGGGAGACATGAGAGAAATGTATCTATATTTATATGAATGCTTATCTTGTATGTATATGTATACATAAATATATGTATGTATATGAATATGGGCAACTGGGCAGCACAGTACCAGGCCTGTAGTGAGTATTCATCTTCCTGAGTTCAAATCCAGTCTCAGATACTTAGTAGCTGTGTGACCTAGGGCAAGCCACTTTACCCTGTTTGCCTCAGTTTCCCCATCTGTAAAATGAACTGAAAAAGGAAATGGCAAAACACTCTAGCATCTTTGCCAAGGAAACCCCAAATGGCCTAATGAAGAATCAAAAACAACCAGAATGATTGAATGACAACCAAAAAATCCACATATGTGTGTTTATTTTGTACATGTATGTAATATACATAGATGTGTGTATGTAAACATGTATGATGCATGTATATATAAATGTGTTTGTGTTGTCTTTCCCCATTAGAATATAAGTCCCTCAAGAGTAGGAATTCTTTTATTTTTCTTTGTTTCTCCATTGCCTTGCACAAAGTACTTAATAAATTCTTGATTAATTTCTTGTAAATGAATCACTGACAAATAAAATTTTCCTTGTCCCAAACCAGAGTCAGTAGAGAAAAGAGTGCAATTTATAATACTTATAATGGAAAAAGATACAGAATACCCCCAAATCAACCCCAAATCAAGGGAGTAACTGTCTTTACCATGGAGAACTTTGATTCAGATATACCATATAGTATTTCTAATGAACTCATAGAATCACTGAATTTCAGAATAGAAAAAATCCCTCTTCCATGACAGCTGTCAAATATTTACTATAAATACATATATTTCATAAATACATTTCCAGTGAAAACAACAACAAATCTTTAAAGGTGAATATTATGTTCCCTTTATTGTGTCTCTTCTCTGGGCTAAAATATCTATAATTTCTTTCATATTTTTATGGTCTAAGCCTCCTCTCACCCTCACCACCTTCATGGTATCATAAGAGCCCAGATTTAGAGCTGTAAGGGACCTAAGAAGCCAAATTCCCTCATTTTACAGATGAGGAAATGCAGGCATAGAGAAGGAAAGGGATTTGCCCAAAGTCAGACAGCCAGTACCTGTCTGGACCCAACTCTCCATGATTCCCCACATTTGATCCATATTGCTTTGCTGGATATACTTACTCCTGCTTGTCAAGTCTTTCCTGAAATGGGGGCCTAGAACTAAAGTGAGTACTTGTTTGTGGTCTGAGCAAGAAAAGGCTGTATAGTAGAACTGTTGATTCCCCCTACTCTTCCTTCCTTCCTTCCTTTCCTTCTTTTTTTCTTTCCTTCCTTCCTTTTCTTCTTTCTTTTCTTCCTTTCTTCCTTCTTCCCTCCCTTTATTTTCCTTCCTTCCTTCTTTCCTTCCCTCTTCTCCTCCCTCTCTTCTTTCTTTCCTTCCTTTTTCTCTTCTTCCTCCCTTTCTTCTTTCCTCCCTCCATTCTTTCTCCCCCATTCTTTCCCTTCTTCTTCTTTCCTCCCTCATTCCTCCCTTCCTCTATTTTTGCTTTCATTTCTTTCTTCCTCCCTCCTCCTTCTTTTCTTTCTCCTATCATCCATCCATTCACCCATCTATTCATGGTTCTAAATTCCTCTGTTCAAACATTAAAGGAAGGAAGAAAGATCCTTCAAAGAGGTCCAGGCCGGGAAGGATGGCAGAATGAGGGGAACTACTCACCTGCATGCCTGCACTTCTAATCATTTCGTGAGTGGAAGGTAAATCACAGTCATCTGAAAAAGCCGCTGCATGGCCCAGCATCAGCTTTGTGTCGTACAACTCTTGGATGTCACCTGAGTTTAAAAACACCAAGCTAAAATCTCAAAGAAGTAGCCACAGAACCCCAAGTGACTTGAGAGGTAAATAAATTCAACTCCTTCAGGTAACCAAGACCCAATGAGGCAAATGAAGACACAATGATAGGGTGTATGGATAACAAGGAGAGATTTTAGAGTTCCAGAAGGGACCTCAAAAGCCAGTTCAACTCCTCATTGTACAAATGAGGAAGGTGAGGAAAGTGATGGGTCCAAAGCCATGCAGTTGCTCAGTGACTCAGCCAGGACTAGAATGGGAGCATCCCATTTTCTGAGCTTTCTCTCTACCTCCCTTCCTCTCCAACTCCCCAGTGCTGGCTTGCTTAAAAATTGCCATATACTTATTCTCGAAATGCCCCCCTGTTCACTTCCTCAGCTGTTAGTGCCCTTTCACCTTCATCCCCCATCTCCAGCATTTGATTTAAAGTCACTTAAATGGATATAGGCTGCTCTCCCCAACAGAATGTAAGCTTCTTGGAAGTCAAGCTTGTTTCATTTTTAGCCTTTGCATAAAGTCCTGGTACATAGTAGGAGCTTAATAAATGCTGGTTGATCATTGACTGACTAAGAGATAAGGATCTCTTTGACACTCTTTGCCAGATAGTTTGTGTGTATATCGATCTCTACACAGGGAAGCACTCCAGACAAGTTTATTATTACTATTGATAATAATAATAAATCAGCTGAAATGGATAGAAGGCTCAGTACTTAAAGGAATCATTTGATAAAACGAAGTCCCTCCTCAACAAATCCTAAATATAAACCTAAATGTTCATATTCAAACTGGTTTTACTTAAAATACAACACACTTGCAGCCAAAATATCTGGGATCCCTAGCTTTTAAAGAAGCAAAGAAAACCCATCATTTTTTCTGAAGGTCAGAAAAAAAATTCAAAAACTAACAGATATTTCATTAAAATTGCCATTTTGCAGATATTGAGTCCTTTTTCTATGAGAAAGCTTGTGTTAAGTGTTATGGGAAAAGAAAGGAAACAAGTGCACCTACTAGGTGTCAAGCACTATGTGTTTGTCTACTTTGACTATTTTATTAAGCATCTACTATATGCTCAGCAGATACTATTTCACTTGATCCTCACAACAATCCTGAGAGGTAGAGAGTATAATGTGATTGTTAAAGATACAGAGATGATAGAGTCCCATCATTAAGAAGTTTAAAAACCTCATTTAAAGCTCTTTATAACCTGACCCTTTCCTACCTTCCTGGATAATTCACTCTCATTTATGTACTTGCTCTTCCTCACACATAGTACTCCATCTCTCTCCATGCCTTTGCCCTGGCTATTCCAAAGGCTTTCCCTCCTGATATCTTACTCTTAACATCTCTGGCTTCTGTTAAGACTCAGCTCAAAAATCGCCTCTTCTAGAAATCCTTTTCTTCTCCTCCCTCCCCCAATTATTAGTGTCATCCTTTCTAAAATTGTTATTTTTCACTCATGTCCTCCTCTTCATGACCCCATTTTGGGGGTTTGCCATTTCTTTGTCCAGCTCATTTTACAGATGAGGAAACTGAGGCAAACAAGGTAAAGTGACTAGTAAGTGTTCAAAGTTGGATTTGAACTTGGGAACATGAATTTCTGTGCACTATGGTTCCACCTAGCTACTCATCTCCTCTAAAGTTACTTTTCATTTTCTTTATATTCTGAATGCTCTGTTTTATATTTGTTATATATATATCTATATCCTATATTTATTTCTTTTTATCTATATCTACATATATCTATGTCTATATATCTATCTATATATTTGTATTTGTATCCATCTATATCTATATCTATACTTAAAGCTAAATATCTATCTGTATCTATATCTGTATGTCTTCTATAGATATGTCTATATCTATCTATATCTATATGTTTATATATCTATATTTATGTTTATATATGTGTCTACATATCTATATCTATCTAGATCTATATCTATATATCTATATCTATATATCTATCTATATGTCTATATCTATCTATCTCTATATGTCCATATCTATATGCATATCTATCTATAGCTATACATCTATGTTTCTATATATCTATACCTATGTAGCTTTTATCTGTATCTATATAGCTTTATGTCTATATGTCTATATGTGTCTTTATATTTATCTACATAGCTTTATATCTATATATCTATATCCAGACATATATAAAACCTATATCTGTATTTATATAGCTATATCTATCTATGTATATTTTTGTATTTACATTTCTTATATTTATAATCTTTATATTTCTACATTCCTCCATTAGAACTTAAGCTTCTCTGCCCAATTCTGCTTTTCAGTTTCCTATTGTGTGTGACCTTTCTCCCAATAGTGTGCAGCTCCTTCAGGGACAGAGCAGTCTTTTTTTCCCTCAGAGCAGTCTTTTTTGCTTATGTTTTTATCCCCAGAATTTAGCAATTTTTTTTCATTTTATTAATGGGGAAATTTTGGCTCTGAGAAAGAAAAAAAAAGACCTGCCTCATGGTCACATAGCTAGAAAATATGAGAACTAGGACTACAACCAAGATCTCTTGCCTTCATACCAAGTGTTTTTCCTCCCCTATGATCTAGGTAAAATGCAACTGGGGGGCTCAATGTACACAGTGCCTCCAGACTTTTGCTCCCTTATTCGTGTCTCTCATAAATAAAACCTTGCTGCTACATGACTAGGAAGATGGAGAACAGTCCTCACTTTCAGCCCATTTCCAACTTCCATCCAGAGTCAGAATTTCACCACAAGGGACCCAAACAACTGAGCCCTTTGTGCATCCAGGAAGTCACTTTGCTCATTGGTGGCTCCTTTCCAAGGGTTTTTGGCAGGCAGCATACCTTGTACAATGACATCATCATCCAAGTAGATGACTTTTTCATGTTTGTGGATAAGTAGAGGGAGATAAAACCGCACAAAGTTCAGCTGTTAAAAGAAGGAGAAAGAAAAAAAATAAAAGGAGAAAAACAAATATTCTGGAGGAGGTCTTCTTGAAAGTTTTTTAGTTGTACTTGATGGTTCAAGGAGGACTCAGAAAATCTCATTGTGATCTAAATCTCTCTTTCCCACTTGAGAAACTCCCTACACCACTGCAAAACAGCAAGTCCTACAATTAATGGTCTTAGAACCTCTTAGGCTCTAAGCCCTCTTGGGCTTGTCAGTAGAGTAGAACTGATATTTATCTATAGGATAATCAGAGAATTGTAGATAGAGTTTGAAGCAGAGGTACTTTAGAGACAGCTCATACTAACTCTTAGGAGTCAAACATTAAAATTATAATGTGACTATTTACACCCTGGAAATTGGTGAATGTTATAAATCAGGTTTTTTTGTTGATTGTCTAGACTTAAGAAAATTATATAGAAAATGTTAATAATACTATATTAACTGCACAATATATCATATATATTCTCCCCCAAACACTCACTGGAAAGCCAGTTGTTTTTTTCCCACCATATGAATTGTTTATTGAATAAATACACACAGTCATGTAAATCACTTAAGCAAAAAATAATAACCTATAATAAAAAGTTCCCCTTCACTGATTTCCAATTTTACAGATTCCTGCAACTCCAAAGTAGAAGGAACTGTAACAAAAAGAACAACTTTATCTAGTTCAAATTGCAAGTGCTACCCACACTGCATCATATTTGAAGTTTACTTTCATTGATTTTTAAAAATTTATTTTGTAATTGCTAAACAAGAGAAGTTATGTAGAAATTTTCATAGCATGCAATCTAAATGGATATGTACAGCAAAAAAATTTCCTTTAATTTTTTGGAAATATTGAAAACAACAATATTCATGTACTTTATACTTTAAGGCACAGAACATACAATCCACATGTATATACTCTCCAGAACTGCTGTTTGAAATTCATTTAAATTCATTAGATTTTTTTCCTTTTTGCTCAGCACAAAAATATTAAGTCCTCTTTATTCACTTGACACACATATTTTAAAAAATTAAATCAATAAAAATTGATTTTTTTCCACTATTGAAAATATGGTTCTAACAATCTAGTCTTCATGATCATCCCATAAGCTAATCTTTCATGTATTTCAGACTAGATCTTTTGTTTCTAATTTTACCATTATTTTTATGATGCTATAACATCTACCTTAAGCTATTATTAAAAAAAATTTTAAATCAATAAAAATTGATTTTTTTCCACTATTGAAAATATGGTTCTAACAATCTAATCTTCATGATCATCCCATAAATTAATCTTTCAGGTATTTCACACTAGATCTTTTGTTCCTAATCTTACTATTGTTTTTATGATGCTATAACATCTACCTTAAGCTATCATTATTTTCTTTTAAAAGACTAAGGATAGGTACTGGGATTCTCATATTCTACAATTCTCACACCAAAAACTATAGCAACTATAGGGTACTTGGCTAACAACATTAGGAACTGTAACTCACAATATCAGGATTGAGGGCTAGGCTACTAAATATAGCACTGCCAAACTGCAGAAAGTCAATTGTTAAACATTAAAAGCACACTCCTTGTTGGAAGGAACATTAGGAGCTCTTCAGTTCAATTTCTTCATTATACAGATATGAAGGTGAAGTATCTGGTTCAAAGTGACAGAGATCATAGATTTAGAGCTAAAAAGAAACTTAATTTATCCTGTTCAATCCCTTCCTTTTACAGATGAGGAAGTTTAGACCCCAAAACTTTGAGATTTGCCTATAGTCACACAGCTAGTAGGGGGCAGAGCTGGGAGGGTATATATAACCCAAATCCTCTGAGTCCAAATCCAGTGTCCTTCTTCAGTGGCTAGTTCAGTGTTGAACTAAGAGTCAGGAAAACTCAAATTTGAATCCTTTCTCCCACAATTACTAGCTGTATAATTTTGGGCAAGTCATTTAACAGATCCTCAGTTTCCTTCCCTGTAAAATGAGGGTAATATTAATACTCACTTTACAGGGTTGTTGTTAGGATTAAATGGGACAATGTATATAAAATGTTTTGCAAACTTTAAAGCACCATGAAAATGCTAAGTATTAGGAGGAGCAATGAGCATGGGCATTGCTCCATGGTACAGAATTGACAGTCAGGGTTTTGTCAGTTCCTTACTAGTCCAAGCCCCCTTAAATGGGGAGGGGGTAAGTGGTACAGGTAATAGAGCACTGGACCTGGATTCAGGAAAACCTGAGTTCAAATTCAACCTCAGACATTCACTAGCTGTGTGACCCTGTGCAAGTCACTTTACTTGTTTGCCTCACTTTCTTTATCAGTGAAATGGACATAATTATAGCACCTTCCTCCCATTGTCATTGTGAGGATCAAATGAACTAATAACTGCCAAGCACTTTACATACAGTAGGGCTTTATAAATGCTTGTTTCTTTCCAAGTATGAAACTTTTTCAGTTGAAATACAACTTAGAAAAAGACACCACTAATAATAAGGATAAGTGAGTTTTATCTATCAAGATGAGGAGTCTGAGAAAGAAGTAACAGCAGAAACAGCAACAATACAAAGAATGAGAATTAGTGGTTATCTAGTACCTTAAGATTTACAAACCACTCTACAAATATGGTGCAGTGGAATAGATGCTGGATTCAAAGTCAGAGGACCTGGGCTCAAATCTTGCTCTGCTACTTTCTAGCCAAATGACTTTGGAACTGGCCTTATTTTCCTCATCTGGAAAAAATTAAATGATTGGACTAAAGGGCTTCTGAAATTTTTTTCTAGCTCCATCATATTATATATAATCTTATGATGTTATCTGAATGATCTCAGGAAAATAATTTCTTCTCTCTTGGCCTCAGTTTCCCCATCTGTAAAAAGAGGGGGTTAGACTTAGCAGTCCTAAGATCCCTTCTAAAGATCCTAGGCACTTATTGAACTATCAGCTAGGTCTTAAGAAAGCCACAATGATTCTTTTACCAGATGCAGACTCTTAGTTCTTTGGTACAGGTAAGAGAGTGGGCAAAGTAGGAATGAAAATTTCTTTTTTCTTTTTTTATTTTTTTTCTGAGACAATTGGGGTTAAGTGACTTTCTTTACACATTATCAGACCTAAAATTCTAGAGCTGTTTGATGCTCAGTCAGGTTGGTCCTTTTTGATTATTTATTTGATAATTTTCCCAGTTACATTCAAAACAATTTGTTTACGTTTGTTTTTAAGTTTTTTGAATTTTGGGTTCTCTCCCTTATCCCCAGTCACAATTAAGAAACCATGTGTTAAGTTATGCAAAACAAGTTCATTTTTTTTGGAGAAAGAACCAAGTCCAAGGCAGAGCTTGATTTCCAAAAAATTCCTGATGGATCAAAATAGAAGCAAAAAATAGAGCATCATAGTAGACAGAGAACTGGGCTCAAAGTTAGAAAAATATGGGTTCAAGTCTTGCCCCTGACACCAACTGGCTGTGTGACCCTGGCTAAGTCACAACTCAATACTCTAGGATACTCTAAAATGATAAATTTAAGAGAACGGCAGCTAGGTGGTGCCATAGTGGATAATGTATTGAGCTTGGAATCAGGAAGACTCATGTTCCTGAGTTCAAATTTGATCTCACTTGCTAGCTGTATGACCCTAAGCAAGTCTTCCTTCATCCTGTTTGCCTTAGTTTCCTCATCTGTAAAATGAGTTGGATAGGAAAACAGCAAACCACTCCAGTATGTCTTCCAGGAAAACCCCAAATGAGGTCATGAAGAGTCAAACATGATTAAACCCCAATTAAATAATAAAGAAAAAGTGCCAGCTTGCTTTGGTGAAGAGATTTTTTTCACTGGGAGTTTCTAATGAAATCATACATCTAAAATAAATAAATTAATAAGAGCTGTTTCCTCTTCCTTTTCTTTCTCTTTCTTTTTATTTTTTCTTTTTCTTTTTGGATACATTAAGATTTTTAAGAGTACTTTCTTAATAGTCCTGGGATTATAATTCAACTGACATACACTTGGTGGTCCAGAAAAGTCTCTCATATCCTAAAGGTTTAATCCCACATGGAAGCCCCACAGGTGATTCCCCTCCCCCTTATAAAATTAAAACATTGAGATTTTATTGATGCCTTTTGGTTTTTACACTAACTTTCCCTCATTGAGCCTTCCCTTATATATAAGAAAAATTGTCAAAATTAATCAACAACCTCCATCTATACAACATTCTGCTCCGATAGTCCCTGCTCTGTGCCCACCTGAACCCTCCACCATCAAGAGGAGCCCCATTCATTTTTCTGAATGCTTTCCCATTCCATGCATCAGTCTCATAAGTGGCTTTCCCCAGAACTCACAGGCTGTAGCAACTCAGGGCGTGCTGTGTCTGGTCGTATTTTTCCTTTGAGAACCATGGGGTTGAATTCCACAATTTTAAACTTGATTTCTCTTAGTTTCGACTGTTCAATCCATTTCCTGAAGAAGTGATAAAAGTTAAGCAGCATTGTTATTTTAGCAACCGAATAGTAGTGGATAGAGGATAAAATGGTAGTAGAGAAACCAATTGTGATTATTATAACAGTTCAAGAGAGAAGGAGTGAATGCCTGAACTAGGATGGTGACTCTGACAATGAAGAGAATGCATTTTTAGAATTTTCAGTATATTTTGGAAAGATTTCCTCATAGAACTCTGGCCCTGGAGTCAGGAGGATCTGAGTATCTGAGTTTAAATCTGGCCATAGATACTTTCTAGCTGTGTGACTTTGGACAGGTCACTTAGCCCTGATTGCCAGGGAGAAAGGAAGGAAGGAAGGAAGGAAGGAAGGAAGGAAGGAAGGAAGGAAGGAAGGAGGAAGGAAGGAAGGAAGGAAG
>JAJPUD010005961.1:34622-126367 GCA_023553655.1 Myrmecobius fasciatus | reverse complement strand
ATGACAGGTAATCTAATACATGCTAGATAGGATAAATTATATGACAAGTGCAATACATGTATACATATCTATACAGTTATCTTACTGCACAAGAAACATCAGATCTAGAAAGAGAAGAAGGAAAAAAAACAACCTAAGAAGGAAAACAGAATGCATGGAAATATTCACAGAAAGCGTTAAAATGCTGTGTTGTGGTTCACTCTCAGTTCCCACAGGCCTCTCTCTGGATGTATATGACTATCTTCATCGCAGCACAACTGGTTTGAATCACATCATTGTTGAAGAGAACCATGTCCATCAAAATTGATCATCATATAGTCTTGTTGCTGTGTATAATGTTCTCCTGGTTCTGCTGATTTCACTCAGCATCAGTTCATGCAAGTCTCTCCAATCCTCTCTGAAATCCTCCTGTTGGTCATTTCTTACAGAACAATAATATTCCATAACATTCATATACCATAATTTATTCAGCCATTCTCCCATTGATGGGCATCCACTCAGTTTCCAGTTCCTTGCCACTACAAAAAGGGCTGCTACAAACATTTTTGCACATGTGGGCCCTTTTTCCTTTTTTATGATCTCTTTGAGATATAGGCCCAGTAGAGAGACATTGCTGGATCAAAGGGTATGTGCAGTTTGACAGTCCATTAGGAATAGCTTCAAATTGCTCTCTAGAATGGTTGGATCAGTTCACAACTCCACTAACAATGTATTAGTGTCCTAGTTTCCCCACATCCTCTCCAACATTCATCATTATCTTTTCCTGTCATCTTAGCCAATCTGAGAGGTATGAGTGTTATCTCAAAGTTGTCTTAATTTGCATTTCTCTGGTCAATAGTGATTTAGAGCATTTTTTCATATAACTAGAAACGGTTTTAATTTCTTCATCTGAAAATTGTCTGTTCATATCCTTTGATCATCAATTGATAAAGTTTCCAAAGAACAGCAATGTGTTGGGTTCAAATCTCCATTTTGTCATTCATTACTTAGGTGATTTCAGGCAAATCACTCAGGGGAAATTCCCTTGAGCCTCAGTTTCCCCAACTGTAAAAAAAAGAAACCAGATGATATCCGAGGAACCTTCCAGTACTAAGCCCATGATCCTATGATGACACATATATGACTAGTCTATAGGAATCATGTAGATTTTACTTTATTGTTATTATTATAAATGTAGTATTATTACCTGATATTAAATCAATTATGATACACAACATAGTATTAAAAATTATTCATGTTATTAACCTATTTAACTTTTTTCTACAGCTATAATTAGAGTAATTAGAGTTTTGCCTACAGTACCAAAGTTTAGAAGCTTCTAATGTACTTCTTCTTAGGGAAAAATACTTGTACTATTACTAATTTGTAATAGTTTTAAAATTTGCAGAACCACTTTCCTATGTTATCTCTCACAAGAACCCTGGCAAATTACTACTGCTGCTATTATTACAGCTATTACAACTATAACAACAACTACTACAATTACCACCACCACCACCACCACTAATGCCATTACTGTTATTGCTACTGCTACTACCACTCCCATTTTATAGGTGAAAAAACTAAGGCAAAGGGATAAGTGAATTAATTACCCAGGGTCAAACAGCTAGTAGTGTTTTGAACAGGATTCCTGACTCCAAGCCCATTGGTCCAGCACTATATCATCTAGCTGACTTTAGTATCTAGTTAACAAGAATAATTACATAAAATGGGAGACTAGTAGTTGAAAGTCTTATAGACATATCCCAGATGAGCTCCTTCTTACATTCTTCTACCCAGGTCCATAATGGGTTACCCCAACTGAATTGCCTTGAATACTAAAATGGTTAGTTATGGTTCTGTTTCCTTAGTTATAAAATGGTTGGTTATGGCTCTGTTAGGCTGATCTCTTGATTAATCATGGATCCCATTGAAAAGATCCAATTGCATTTCAGGGATTGATGAAGCCAACACATAATCTCCTACCCACAGGAGCATCTGGAGAACTGCCTAAAGGGAATCCCTCTCCTATTGGGCTCTGAAAATAGTAGCTTCTATAATGAAGGTGAACTACTTTAGTGAATATAGATATCTCTGTGGTATATGCCTCCTTTCCATTAACCAGATGCTTCTTACATAAAATTATTTCTGTGGTTACATTTCCAAGGAATCCTAAATGATTTTTATTTAGGCAAGACAGGCTGCTTGTAGGAGGGAAAATGTTTAAGGCTAAGGTTTGCTTTACAATGTCAAATAATTTTGTGGGTCAACACTATATATTCTCTTTTATATTAATAATGATAATAACATATTTCCATAATGCTTTTAGGTTTACAAAGCCCTTTCCTCATAATGCTCCTATGATATACCTAAGTACAAATTATTATTCATCTTATTTTACAGATGAGGAAACTGAGATTTAAAAAGATTTTTCTGAGATTTCTCCAAAATCAAGCCCCTAATAATTCTCTTATCAAACAGTACATGGGTAATAGCAAAATTTAATCTACTAATCCAATTTAATCTACTGATTTTATCATATTTCCAAGAAAATATGCAAGAGATAGGAAGTGGCATGCTGACTCTGGTGAATGGTTAAATGAATATTAAATATTAACATTGAATTCAACCTTAATATATGAATATTATTGTAAGGAAAGAAACAAGCATTTATTAAGTACTGACTATATGCCTACTATATATTACAATGCTAAGAACTTTACAAATATTACCTAATTTGTAATAGTATTCATCTAAGCTTATGCTCAATATTTTTAACACACTATTTTTTATTCTTACGTTTTTATTTTATTCATATATATGTATATATATGGAAATTCATCTCCTGTCTTCACATTTTTGCTTAGACTATTCCTGACATCTAATCCTCCCCACCTCCATCTTTTAGAATACTTTGTTTCCTTCCTAATTCAGCTCAATTGTTGTTTCCTAGAAGAAGCTTACCTGATCTCTTTTACCTGTGGCCTTATCCTTAATTACATTATACTCACTTTGAATGCATTTTATATTTCCTTAAAGTGCATGATATTACCTACCCTGATCCCCTACTCCCTCCCAATGTAAATGCCTCAAAGGCAGGGAATCTTTTTTAAGTCATTGGATCTCCAATGCTTAGTACCAAGGTAGGCTCTTAATAACTGCCTGGCAATTAGAGAGCTTTGACCATAATCAGTTTTTAATAAATGTTTGTTTGATTGAACTGATACCTTGTGTTTCCCCCATTCAGGAAATTTCATATCTCAGAGCTTAAGTCACATTTTAACTAACATACTAGAAAATAAAAATCAGTGGATTTTTGTCTGATGAGAATAAATTTTATTTTTATATGAAGCTATTTTTTTCATGTTGAAGAGGTCCATGATTGGCCACTAGATTTGTATTTCCTTGTAAAATGTTTATTCTTATCTTTGGTTTTTCTACCACTTTCATTTCCAAATATATCCCTCCTTACTTTCCTACTCAGAAAGACAGCTCCTTGTAACAAAGAATAAAAAAGAAAGAGGAAAAAAAAAAAAAGAAAGTAGGTTAACAAAACTAACCAACATATCAACAAGGGCTGACAGTTCATATCCACAGATGATCATATTTCAAAATATCATGGTCCCTGGAGAAGCTATAAGAACCAAAAGTGAACAGCTCTGATTCACATAGGTCCTCAGAAACAGCACCCACCAGCTAAGCGTGAGATCACTGGAGCCTCCAAACTTTCATCAGAGATTAAGAAAGGCATCTTTGAGGTCCTGGAAAGGAAAAGATCTGATCTTGACCCAAAGAAGTCTGTCTTAGGCCAAAATAAACTAGAGGAGATGGAGGGGGCTGGATTGGGGTGTGGTGACAGGGAAGAGTTAGTTGCAGAGAGACAGATATCAGCTTGAAGTAAGGAAAAGCTTCCTAATAATTAGACCTGTCTCAATACAGAATGGATTATCTCATGAAGTAGTGAGTTCCCCGTGACTGAAGTCTTCTTGCAGATCCTGGATGTTTTCTGAGAATATGTAAAAGGAATTCTCTTTCTGGTGTAGGCTGTACTAAATGGCTTCTAAAGTCTCTTCCACCATTGAGGTTCTGGCAGAGGCTGAGCTGCTACTTAATGCTGTTTCCTCATGTCTAAAACAAGATTAATACCCCTAATTACAAAGCTAGTTCAAAGATCAAATGGGATAATATATGTGAAATACACACACACATATGTGTGTGCCAATTATTATTTTTATTGCAAAATGACTTGCAATGTATAGAGAAGTGATGGATATATTATTCTGGTCGCATGACATTTCTATGTTATTTAATAGAGGTATTATTTTAATTTTTCTGTTTTTTAAAGTAATCATGAACTAGACAAATGTCAACAAATACACACAATTCCTTACACAAAGAACAGAATAGAGGATTGTATCTAACACCATGAATTAGAGCTTGATTCTCTTGGTGGGTTTTTGGAAGGGATCCTCTGAACTACTCTGTTCTCTTCCCAAGAAGTCTCTGTGATGGGTAAATGGCAAATTATTTTGCTTGGCATCCAGAGAAAACTTCATCTTACTCTTGAGCTATTTGAAAAGGTCTGTTAGTGTACTATAAAAATAAACATTGCATGGAACCCGAAAGTGAAATAGACACTGAAAGAATCCACTGATCGCCTCAGGAAAAAGATCACCAAATTAAAACTGCAAGTAATATTATAACTAAATTTCAGATTACCAGATCAAGAAAAAACTACTGCAAGTGTTTGAAAGAAACAATTCAAATACTGGAGAGCCACAATCAGAATTACACAAGATTTAACAGCTGCAACTTTAAAGGATCGGAGGTCATGGAACATGATATTCTGGAAGGCAAAGGAGTTAAGACTGCAACCAAGAATCACTAACCTGGTGAAATTAGGAATTACTACTCCAAGGGAAAAAAATAGTCATTTGATGAAATAGAAGGATTTCAAGCTTTCATGGGGAGAAGACCAGAATTAAACAAAAAAAAAAATGATCTCCAGTATCAAGACTCAAGAGAAACTAAAAAATGGGAAAAAGGAAAAGAAAACATAGCTTTAATGGAGCTGAACAATTTACATCCCTACATTCTTAAAAAATTGCACCACTAATAATCCAGCTAGAAGGAATATACATAGACAGAAGGTACAGATATAAGGTGAATTTGAGATAATGACATAAGAATTTAAGGGATGAGAAAGAGAAGCACACTGTGTACACAGGGAAAGGAGAAGTAAAATGGGGGTAAATTATTTCACATGAAGAGATGCAAAAAACCTATTATAATGGAGGAAAAGAAGAGAGGATGGGTAATGGGCATCTCTTGAATTTTACTCTCATCAATATTAACTCAAAAAGGGTATAATATACCCAGTCAGGTGAATATAGAAATCCATTTTACCCAATAGGAAAGTAGGAGGGGAGGACATTAAAGTAAAGGCAGATGGAGGAGACTGACAGAAGAGAGGACAAACTAGGGGAAGTAGTAGACAGAAACAAAGTGGTGACAAATAGGGAAGGGGTGAAAGGAGAAAGAGGACAAAAAGGAATAAAAATAAGATGGAGGGAAATACACAGTAATCATAATTGTGGCTGTGAATGGGGAAAGTTTTCCCATAAAATGGAAGAATGGGAAACCAGAATCCTATATGTTGTTTATAAGAAACACACTTGAAGCAAAGAGATACATACATAGTAAAGGTAAGGGTCTAAAGCAGAATCTATTGTACATCAGCTGAAGTTAAAAAAAAAAAAAGGCAGGTATAGCAATCCTGAGCAATGAATATTAAAAACTGTCTTGACATGTAATTGGGGGGGGGAGCAAAAACAAAAATTAGACTTAATTAAAAGAGACAAGGAAATTACATCTTATTAAAAATGTACCATAAACAATTATTTGATATCAAGACTAAAAATATGTGCCAAGGGGTATCAATACCAGATCTCAAACTATATTATAAAGCAGTAATCATCAAAGCTATCTGATTAAAAAATAAAGTAGTAGGTCAGTGGAATTGATTAGGTACACAAGATACAGTAGCAAATGACATAGTAACCTACTGTTTGATAAATCCAAAGATTCCAGCTTTTGGGATAAGAACTCACTATTTGACAAAAACTGCAGGGAAAACTGGAAAACAATAGGATACAAACTAGATAAAGAATAACACCTTACACTATACACCCCAAGAAAAGATCAAAATAAAATGCGATTTAGACGTAGAGTGACACCATAAGCAAATTAGATCAAGAAGTAGTCTACCTGACAGATCTATGGAGAAGGGAAGAATTCATGGCCAGACAAGAGATTTAGATCACTACAAATTGTAAAATAGATAATTTTGATTATAGAATCATTAATTTAAATTAAAAGACTTTTGCTCAAACAAAACCAATGCAACCAATATTGGAAGGAAAGCAAAAAGCTGAGAAACAATCTTTGCAACAAGTATCTCTGATAAAGGCTTCATTTCTCACATTTATAGTGAATTGAGTCAAATGTATAAGAATACAAGTTATCCCCCAATTGATAAACGATCAAAGGATATGAAGAGATAGTTTTCAGATGAAATCAAAGCTATCTACAGGCATATGAAAAAGGGCTCTAAATCATTTTTGACTAAAGAAATGCAAATTAAGACAAGTCTGAGGCACCACCTCACACCTATCAGATTGGCTAATATAACAAAAAAAAGGAAAGAAAGAAAGAAAGAAAGAAAGAAAGAAAGAAAGAAAGAAAGAAAGAAAGAAAGAAAGAAAGAAAGAAAGAAAGAAAGAAAGGAAAATGCTAAATGTTGGAGATGTGGGAAAGTTGAGACACTAATGTACCATTGTTAGAGTTGTAAACTGATCCAACCATTCTGGAGAGCAGTTAGGAACTATGCCCAAAGGGCTATACAACTGTGCATACATATTGATCCAACAATACTACTATTAGATCTATGTCCCAAAGAAATCATAAAAATTGGAAAGGACCGACATGTGCAAAAATATTTATCGCAGCCCTTTTGGGGGTACAAAATATTGGAAATTGAGGGAATACTCATCAATTGAGGAATGACTGAACAAACTGCAGTAATGGAATAATGTTGTGCAAAAAGAAATGATGAACAGGCAGATTTCAGAAAAACCTGGAAAGGTGTGTGTGAACTGATGCAAAGTGAAATGAGCAGAACCCAAAAAACATTGTGCATAGTATCAATGACACTGTGTAATGATCAACTAGGACTGACTCAAGTCTTCTCAACAATACAATGATACAATACAAGTACAAAGGGTTTTATGAAGGAAAATGCTATTCCGATCCAGATAAAGAACTGATGAACTCATTTTTTTTTTACTTACTTTGTTCTTTTTCATGTTTTTTTTTTCCTTCTGATATGTTTCTTCTTTCACAACTGTAACTAATATGGAAATATGTTTTACATGATAGCACTTGTATTAACCTATATAAAATTGCCTACCATTTTAGGAAGGGAGAAGGGAGGGAAAGAGGAAGAAAAATTTGGAATTCAAAATCTTGTAAAAATGAATGCTAAAAATTGTCTTGACTTGTAGTTGGGAAAAAATAATATACCAAAGTTAAAAAAAATAATAAGCATTGCATACCAGTGCGTCTGGCCACAAGTAGAGCTTACTAGCTATTGCCATGGGCAAGGATATTTGGTTTCAAATATCTTATGGAGTAGAATCAAAGCCTGAATATTTGGGTTTCCAGACTCTGCCAAAGAAAATTTTATTCTGGACTCAGTCCAGTGCAAAGCAAATTAAGGGAACAGGAGACTGGAGGAGGCAAATGCTATCATGCACCCCATTGGCCAATTGGACATTCAACCAGCATTAACCAGTCTGGGAACCCTGCCAAACATCTGTATTTTACCCACTTAAAGTTTGCTTGATAACATTTGGGATGAATAAATCTCTCATAGGGATATTTTCTGTAACTGACTCGGTCTAAACTTGGACCCACTTCTGTGGCTGTCATCTTAACATTTTAATTGTCAACTACTTACCAGGAGTGACTATCCATGAAATGCATTTTTGGAGGCAGAAGGAAATCTGAATGTGGGATTTCCTCGGTGTGGATAAAGTTCCAGTGTGGAAACTTTTTTCCATTAGTAAGAATCAACTCATCTTCAGTCTGGGGTTATAGAGAGCCACTGAAAAAGTATGCCTTGCCCAGGGACATGTAATCCACTAGTATTAGAAATAAAGCATGAACTTGGGTCTTCCTGACTCTGTTGCATCTGTGTGAAATGCACTATATGAAACGTACAGGATCATAGGTTTAGAGTTAGAAGGGACCATAGAAGACATTAAGTCTAGCTTTTAAAATTTTTAGGATTGAGGAAAATGGTCCAGGGAAATGACTTGCCCACATATGGGTGATAAGTGGAAAAACCAGGATTTGAACTCAGATTCTATGATTCTAAAGCCAGAACCCTTTCCAGTGAACCATATTAGCTCTCTTCAGAATCCCAGAGCTGAAGGGAACATTAGAAAGCATTCTATTGCACAAGTTTAATATATTTTGGATTGCATCCTGTCTAGGGGAGGGGGAAAAGGGGCAAGGGAGGGAGAAAAATTTGGAATATAAGGTTTTGCAAAGGTGAATGTTGAAAACTATCTTTGCACTGTATTTGGAAAAATAAAAAGCTATTTAAAAAAAGAAAACATTTCCTTAAATCTCCACATTTTACTGATGAAAAAACTGAGGGCTAGAGAGAGGAAGGAATTTATTTAAGGTCGCATAGCAACTTAGAAGCAAAGCCAGGCCCAAGACTGATGTTTTTTCTACCATGTCCCACTAACAATTGGCTAAAACCCATTTTTTCATAGGAATATATTGAATAGTTGTTGGCTAGGACATTCTGCCAAGATACTATCTGAATGAGAGGCAGCTCACTAGCTTTTCCACACTTACTCCAGCAAAACTGAACTTTGGGAGTAACTAAGTGACACAGTGGATACAGCACCAGTCCTGAAGTCAGGAGGACCTGACTTACAATAAGTAACCTATCTGTATAAGAGGTCAGCCAGAAGCACATAATCAATAGGAAAGGAGCTTTCAGTAAAGCAAGAGCCAGTGCTAAGAGAAGAAACCCGCAAAGTCTTCAAGGCTCTGAGTGCAGAAGCAGTAAGAAAAGAGGGCTCCCTTGAGAAAGACCCAGAATGGTGAGGATGCTCTGAGGTCAGCTACCTAGGAAGCCCCCCAGAGTCTTAGTGGGAAATGGATCAATGCAAATAGTATTGATTAATGTGGCTCACACCACAGCACTGAGACCTCAGTCCAGAAACTGAGGTCTCTAACACTCTGCCAGCAAAGGCCCTGAAGATCTAGCTTTTTGAACTTCAAAGATCTGGGAGATCCTAGACCTAGGAGGTGGAGACTACTGAAAGAGTCCAGGAGACTACTTACAATTGACCATCCCCCTCTTAAAACGAATTAGAAGTTTGTTGTTCTTGAGTCATTTTTCAATCATGTCCAAATCTTTGTGACCCCATTTGGTGCTTTCTTGGCCAAGATACTGGAGTCTTTTGCCATTTCCTTCTCCAAGTCATTTTACAGATGAGGAAACTGAGGCAAATATGATAAAGTGTCTTGCCCAGGATCATACAGGTAGTGAGTATCAGAGGCCACATTTGAACTCTGGTCTTTCTGCCTCCTGGATTGGCACTCTTTCCACTGCACCACCTAACTACCTAATAACTGGAGATAGAGGAGGGACTAAAATGTCAAGGAGAGAATAGCCTTGAGCAAAATAAATTTCCTAATCCCTAAGGGAGGAGCTAAAGGGATTTAAAAAAAAAGAAAAAGAAAAGAAAAGAAGGTTAGAGCCTTAGTTTTTCTCTTAGACAATTAGAGAATGGCTTAACAAATTGTGGTTTATGAAAGTGATGGAATATTGTGACACAAAAAAAATGAAAAAAGATGATTTGAAAGAATTCTGGATAGCATAAATTGATGAGTAAAATGAGAACATTCTATATGTGTATGGATAGCCTCATTGTAAGCAAAAAACAAATTTGAAGAATTTCAGTACGCTGATCATTGCAAGATCAAGCATGTCTTTAGAGGACATGTTATTGACCTGATGGAGAGTTCATAGACACAAGTGCAGAAAGAAACATATTTTTGGACATAGTAGAGTATAGATTCATTTTGCTTGACTACAATTATTTTCATTTATTTATTTATTTTGCTGAGGCAATTGGGATTAAGTGACTTGCCCAGGGTCACACAATTAGGAAATGTTAAGTGTCTGAGGCCAGATTTGAACTCAGGTACTCCTGACTTCAGGACTGGTGCTCTATCCACTGTACCACCAATCTGCTCCAACCATGATTATTTATCACAAGATTATTTTTCCTTTTTCTTTCTCCCAGTTTTTAATGGAGACTAGGGAAAGGAGGTCTGGAGAAAAGGAGACTCGCAATAGTGATGCCCAAAAGGAAAGTACCATTAAAATATATTTTAAATTTACAGGAAAGAACAGAAGAAAACTCAGAACCAAGCACAGGCAAGCAGGCAATTTTGAAAGAAGCATGAAGAATTTAATATATACTTTTAAAAAAATATGCAGTACAAAATGGAGATTAATGCTTTCATAACAAATCTTTTTGTGTTCTCCTGTGTGGGTGGGAATGCTATTTTTTGTTGAGTTTAGAATAACACTTTTTCAAAAAGAAAACTTTAAAAAATAGAAAAAAAAAGGGGGGGTGGGGTAAAGCTACCAACTTACTTCTTCTTAATAGAGCCATGTGTTCATGTGGCTATCGGTTGTCACCTGTGGGTGAAGAAATTTAAAAAGAAAGAATGAGATCAAAATTGAAATCATAAATATGGCTTTAGAACTTTAGCTGTCATAGCACTTTGATGGGAAAGGTAACTTAACCAATCATTCCTCACCTTTCCTAATCTAGAATTTTGGAAACCAGAACATGGATTTCTAGGACATTATAACTCATTTTAAACCCTGTCCCATATCTCTTGACCTAAATTTTCTATAGGTGTATTGGCTGTATAATTAACTTCTGTGGGTTAATTTTTAATGTTACTTTTAATTTATCTTATTTCATATATATATATATATGTGTGTGTGTGTGTGTGTGTGTAATTTTAATTTTAAATTAGTATATAGGGGATTTTTAAGACCTCCATAGCAGCTTCTCAGAGTCTCCTTTGCTAGGTCATCATTTGTGCCTCATATCATAAGTGCCTTATATCATATCACATCATACCCCCAAGGCTCTGTTCTGGGTCATCTTTCCTTTCTACACCTTCCCTTGGTGGTTTTATCAGTTCAATATGTTTAAATGTCATCTTTACCCTATTGACTGCTCCCATGGCATCATCTGGATCATCATCATCACTGTCAGAATTAGCACCTCCACTACCATCAAAATCACCATCTTCGTCACCAGTCTCACTACCATCAGCACCAAGATAAGGTCATCAATTCCTAAATCCTCAAAATGACTCAGTTTCTGGCTGTATACTCAGATCTAGATACTGTTAGAACAGGAAAGCAGCTGTTGGAAGTGAGGAAATACAGTATATCACAGTGTACTTTATTTCTTCACACAACAAAAAATTGTGATACACTGTTGGGAAACAGTGAACTTGGGGAATGCTTGGGCAGAGATTTGACTTACATAATAAGCTACTATGGGAAAAATATCAATTCCAGGTTTCTTTTGGTTCATTGAAAGGTACTGTTGTACACCCACAGAACCTATTGGTATTCTTATACTTTACCACCCGGCCAACAAACATTTATTCACGACCTACTGTGTGCCTGCTGAAAATTCAAACACAAAACATGTTCTTTTCCTACTTCCCCTTTTTGAATATGTGTGGGGGGGAGGAGCAGGAGATTCTTCCAAAATACAACTCCAGACACACCCTTCACTTACCACTTTAAAGGGGGAGCAACACAGATAAATGTTTATCTGGCACTGACAAGAATTTTTGTGTATTCTATAAAGAATTTTTGTATGTTCTATTGCATGTGCATCAAATATACTGAGAAATATGGTTCTGCACTCTCTGGGATCTTAAATGATATCACCATGATCTGAGAACTTGGGACCTCAGAGTTGTAAAGTTTCTGCCTAGAAATGCAGTCAATGTATTATGATAACAAGGCAAGCTCAATAACCAGAAAGACAGGTCATGAAATCGAAGGACCAGAAATAATAAGTGATGTTTTAAATAGTGCTTGGGTCCAAACAAGAATCATATCTGAGTCCAAATAGATTAACTAGAAGTGAGGTCTAGGGCCAATTTTAGTATAATTCATTGTGTTCTACCCTAATTAGAATGAATCATTTAATCAATAAGCATTTATTAAACACCTATTATATGCCAGACATTATATAAGGTGCTGGCTATAAAAAAAATCAAAATGATATAATCCCTCCTCTCAAAGAACTTACATTCAAGGATGAAATTGTATACATATATAAGTACAAAGTATTCCAAGAGTCTGAGTGCAATTTGAACTGCTAAAGCTTAAAACTGTTCTAAGACTTTTTACAACACATGAAATATACCAAATAAATAGAGGGTAGTGTGGGAAGGAGGAAACTAGAAGCTGGTAAAGGCAGCAAAGGATTTATGGAGAAACTAGCATTTGAAATAAGTATTGAAGGAAGTGAGGTATTCTGTAAAGCACAGGTGAGAAGGTAGAAGAATCAAGGTAATGGGGAATGGATAGTGCAAAGGTGTAATGTCATGGGTGAAGAAGAGAAAAAGGGTTAATTTGGCAGGAGGGAGAGCAATGAATAGTGAAGCTGGGAAAATAGGTTGGAACAGGCTGTGAAGGACTTTAAAAGCCAAACAGAACAGTTTATATTTGATCTTTGAAGCAATAGGATGGTTAATGAGGTGGTACAGTCGGTAGAGCACTGGGCTTGAAATCAGAAAGACTCATCTTCATGAGTTAAAATCTCTCCTCAGACAATTTGCTAACTATGTGAGCTTGGGCAAATCGCTTAGCCCAGTTTGATCTATTTCATCATGTGTAAAATGAGCTGGAGAAGAAAATGGCAAACCACTCCAGTATCTTTGCCAAGAAAACTCCAAATGAGGTCATGTAGATTCAGACTTGATTTGAATGACTCAACAGCAACAGAGGGAATAGGGAATCACTGCAGTTTATTGAGAAGGGGAGTAACATGATCTGAGTTTAAGGAAAATCACTCTGGCAGCAGTGTGGAAAATGTGCTACAGAATGGAAAAACTTGATGGAGGGAAACTGATCATCAAAATATTCCACATTAGAGGGTGGCCTGGATTAAGGTGATGGTTGTAGGAGTGAAGAGAGGGCATAGAATGTGAGTAATGTAGTAGAACGTTTGGAAGGAAGGAAAATGAGTTCTCTTTTGGACATATTGAGTTTGAGATATCTTAGGGATACTAAGTTTGAAACATTCAGTGAGATACTGGGAACTATATTTTAGGAAAGTAATACTGATAAATTGGGTAGCAGGGGTCAGAAATAAGGTGTGAGCTTCACAACAGTATAACATAAACTCTCTGAGGTCAGGGAAGCTTTTATTTTTGTATTTGTAACCCCTAATAAAATGCTTTTCACATAGTAGCAAATAGCCTAGCACAATGCGCTTTGCTTAATAGACACTTAACAAAGTCAAATTTAACAGAATTTATAAAGAGATTGAGAGAAATTTGCCTCACCACATTGTTTGATGGGCACATTCATGTTTTTTCCTTTCTAATGGTACTCATGGAGGGATCTAAGTATTTATGTGCCCTTGACCCCTATCTTCATAGAAGCATAAAAAAATAGGATTTTAGATTTAGAAGGAACCTTAGAAAGAAGTTCAATTCCATTTTACAGATGAGGAAACTGAGGCCTAAAGAAGCTTCCTTTGAAATCCTTTCATATTGGAAAACTTTAATTTCGACTCCTTAGTGTTTCCCATAGCAATGATCAACTCTAAGGGGTGGCAGACAGGTTTAATTAACCCTCAGTAAACTATAATTCTATTCTCCATTATTTGAGGCATAAAGCTTATGTTTGGGATTATAATGCTTATTTATGGATCACATGAAAGAAGTTTATAAGGGAATGCAAAAAATAACAGTAACTAACATGTATGTCATGCTCTGCAGCTTAATCTCATTTGAATACAAGCAAACATTATTATTATTATTATTATTATTATTGCTGAGGCATTTGGGGTTAAGTGACTTGCCTAGGGTCACACAGCTAGGAAGTGTTAAGTGTCTGAGGCCGCATTTGAACTCAGGACCTCCTGACTTCAGGGTTGGTGCTCTATCCACTGCACCACCTAGCTGCACCCATTAGGGATTATTTTTTGAAGCAATTTCTGGCAGAGGATGGGTTGTTACTGATTCAGTCCAAATATCTATAACTTATAATTTTTTTTTCTGAGGCAATTGGGGTTAAGTGACTAGCCCAGGGTCAGTCACACAGCTAGTAAATGTTAAGTATCTGAGGCCAGATTTGAACTCAGGTCCTCCTGACTTCACGGCAGGTGCTCTATGCATTGCACCAACTAGCTGCCCCATTATAAAACTTTTTAAAGAAGTTTCTACTGATGTCTTTTTTATACCACCATAATTTCCTTTCCCCAAAGAGCCATTTTATATAAAAAATGTATTTTAAAAGACAAAAAGAGAAGAAATCAACATTATTGGTTAATAAATGAAAAAACTCAGAAAATATGTGCAACATTTGTAGCTCTTCCACCTCTGCAAAGTGGGTATGGAGGGAAGAATGAATGTGAATTGCACCTACTAGATCTATATTTCTATCTACAATTCAGCAAGTATTGATATTCAGATTAATAATCATGAAGCTCCATAAAATCCAAAATCAGCAAGAAAGACTCGGTTGTGTTCTCATACTTACCAAGACAGAAGATTGGAGCAATTGTAGGGTAGAGAAAACTTCAAAGAATATAATATTCTCAACTAACCAAAAAAAAATTCAGTTTCCTATACTACCCCAAGTCCTGTGCCTCCTGAAAATTGAAGTATGTTTATGGCTCCTTTGCACTTGCATCAGCTCCTGGTGAAAGGTTACAGAATCACAGTATCTCAGAATTAGGATCTCAAAAATTTCTAATCCAGGAGTTCTTAACCTAGGGTCCATATGTAGATTTCCATGAAAATTTTTATTTTCACTAATTTCTAACTATAATTTATAAATCCCTTCAAGTATTTAAAAACATAACTCGAAGAGTCAATAAGCTTCATCAGCCTGACTGTCAAAGGGTCCTCTCAATGAAGCCCAAATTCTAGTTAGCTTTTTGGATGTCACATGCCACTGTTGACTCAAGTTGAGTTTACATTTCAATAAAGCCTCACATCTTTTTCAGTCAAATGGATACCTATCTATTCCATTTTCTATTTGTGACACTGATTATTTGAGCCTAAGCATAAGACTTTATATTTATCTCTACTTTTTTAAAATTTGATTTTATTGAGTTTTTTTTGGGGGGGGATATGAATGTCATTCAATATTTTGGCTATCCCTCTTAGATTTGTCTTTTCTTAAAATTTGACAAATTTTTGCCATTTGTACTTTTATTTAAAGAACTGATGAAATGGTTAATGAGCACAGATCCCAGCAAAAATTATTGAGGCACACCACTAATGATGATAACAGTAAGAACTACTGACATTAATATGATACTTTACAGTTTGTGGAGTGCTTACAGACCACAAGAAACTTCCTTCCACGATGACATCAAACCACTAATTTCTACTCATCTTCTTTGTTGTCATGTCAATTTCCATTTTTTTTCTAGTTGGTAAAGTGAAAAGTTTCGCAGAGAGAAAAGTTAAGCAGATTGCAGAAAAATAATTTTTAAATTTTGTTTAATGGCCATGAAATAAGTTAATTTGTTTGCTTTTCCTTTCTTCATTCAATTACTTTAGCCATACTGCCAGAAACTGAGAGATAATATCAAAGGATTACTACCTTAATAAAAAAAAGTTCATTCATCTCTGGCATGATAATAATAATAATAATATAAAAAGTTTAATACCCTCAAGCAAGTTTCTGTTTATGAAGCTTTGTTAAGTATAACAGATTTTATGAATATAGTAACAGCATGCTCAAGTGGGGCAAGAACAGCATGGTTTAATACAGTAGTATCAAACTCAAAGAGAAACAGGACCACTAATCTATATATAATTATCCTTGAGGGCTATTTTAAATTGTCTTAGTTTTATTTAAATTGACGTTGATTTAGTTGAAAACTGTAACATCTACATTTTAAATTGTATTTTTATTTACTCTGTTAAATATTTCCCAATTGCATTTTAATTTGACTTGGGCCAAGCTCAGAAGTCTTGTGGGATACTTGCAGCCTGCAGGCCTGTTTGCCACCTCTGGTGGACTGGATAGAAGTTAGACATAGACTCAGAAGAAAAGAATTGGAATCCTCCCTCAGACACTAAAGCTATGTAACTATGGGTAAATCATTTTATCCTCATTGAGTCTCAATTTCCACTTCTATAAAATGAAAAATTTGATGACCTCTGTGGTCCCTTCTCAAAGGGACTACCTTCGAGAGACCAACTAGCTGATGCATTTATATCTTTTTTTTTTTTTTTTGGCTGAGGCAATTGGGGTTAAGTAACTTGCCTAGGGTCACACAGATAGGAAGTATTAAGTGTCTGAGATCAGATTTGAACTCAGGTACTCCTGACTGCACCACTTAGCTGACCCATGTATATTCTTCTTAAAAGAA
Source organism: Myrmecobius fasciatus (assembly GCA_023553655.1). Classification (NCBI taxonomy): domain Eukaryota; kingdom Metazoa; phylum Chordata; class Mammalia; order Dasyuromorphia; family Myrmecobiidae; genus Myrmecobius; species Myrmecobius fasciatus. Next base: position 109,634 of record JAJPUD010005961.1, on the reverse strand, counting down.
AAAAGGCATACAGGTTGAGCTAAAATACTACTGGTAAGCATTTAGGCTCTTAAGCCCAAATTTTATTTTGAAATATGAAATTATAACAAGGATCTTCATGGATCAATAAGCTAATATAAAGTGCTTTATAACCTTTAAAGTATTATAGAAATGTCTATTATTGGGCAACTAGATGGGGCAGTGGATAGAGTGCTGGTCCTGAAGTCAGGAGGACCTGAGTTCAAATCCGGCCTCAGACACTTAATACTTCCTAGCTGTGTGACCCTGGGCAAATCACTTAATCCCAATTGTCTCAGCCCAAAAAAAAAAAAAAAGTTTATTATTCATATGGTCAGTAGATTGTTTCTGTTTCTCTGAAAAGCTATATCTTATGTAAAATAGTGGAATTTTCTAAGCTGAAAAGAAAGGAAGAGGCATATATACTTAAAAAATGAATGAAACCCAAGTTAAACATACTCTGTTCTGTTTTCATTATTACTGCTTTCCTTTCTGTTTATTTTTCAGTCATTCACATTTATGTCAATGTTAGAAAGGCATAGCAAAATGAATTTGAAAGTAACATAATATGACCTATCCAAAATATTCCTGGGCATTTTGTCAACCAGTATGGTTCAGTGGGAAAAGACAACTCCATTTCTCTTTCTATCAAAACCCTACCTATGTTTCAAGATCATTTTCAAGTCCTCATTCCTCAAAGTCTTCCTTGATATCTTCAGCTCACCCATCCCAAATGATTGGGATCCTAAATGTACTCTGAGATTTAATCATTGAATACTTTGGTAATTGAAAAATTCAAATTAATTCTACTTTGTAATTGATTCTATATTGCATTGACTTCATATTGTAACTGATTCTGTATATGTTTAAGGCCTCTTTCTATTGCTTTTGAGTCCAGCCCAGGAATTTAGCTTTCCTTCTAAGTTAATTTAAAATTATAATTAATGGGGAAAATTGTCATCTATCATACCTTCAGCTCCTGGGAAACAAACTGATCTGGTATATTTCCACAAGGTATATTGTCCATTATTGTCTGTCCTTGTACAATAAAGGAGAATTTTTAGTTCCTTAACAAACCTTCCTAGGAGCCAGGTAATCTACTGTTCCTGCTCCACTTATAAAGTTCTCCAATATAGAGAGACCCCCTAAAACAATTAAGCACTTTTTAATGGCAGGAAAGATTAATTACTAGCCCCAGGTGGGTGCTAACCTTATTTTCTTGATGTAACCAATCATGGTGTCACCATTCCCATGACGCTATCTATCCTGTAACCAATTGCATTGTCTCCCCCACTTAGCCAATTCAGTTCTTTGTTCTCTTGTGTTTATATAGGGTTGGTAAGCCCTACCTCATGGTCATTAGTCTTTGAGACAACCCATCGACTAAATTTATTGGTTACTGTCGATTAAACTGAGGTCTAGAGAGATTTAAGCACTTGATCCCAAATCTCACAGATTCTAAAAGTTCTTAATTATCTTTTACATTGCAAAGGGGCATCATGGGACCATCTAGGGCAGGAAAGTAATTATATTTCTAACCCTCCTTTCTGTTGAATTAGAAATTGGAACCATAGTGATTTAGGAGTGGAGGGGTGAAGACAGAACATAATCCCAGTGATCTAAGACAGTGTGGTGCAGTGGACAGAATGCTGAATTTGAAATCATGGGCTCAATACCTGACTCTGCTTCCATATTATCTTGAGGAAATCATTAGGCCTTATTGCCTCAGTTTCCTTAAGTGTAAAATGAGATGAATGGGTTAAGGTTTCTTCTGGCTCTAGATTTATCATCCTAGAATTTCACAATGATGCCCCCTGCTGGGGGTAGGGGAGAGCTGGAAAAATCTTTTGAGAAAATGACAAGGAGAACTGCAGATATGAAGAATCCTTAAATGAAAGAGCCAGTGGAGCACCTCAGAACAGGGACCAGAGAGAGAAAATAAAAAGAAAGTCATTTTTTTAGGGCCTGAGTTTAAGGCCCTAAGTGAAATTGTATGTGAGAGGGTAACCTTGTGGATGGTAATTTGGGAAGCAAAAACAAATAAGAGTTGGGCAAACTGGGCAAAGAGTTCTGTATTTAGAACTAGAAGACCATGGTTAAAATTTGGCACTGCCACTAGCTTGTCACTTTTGTGACTTTGAGTAAGACTTAACTTATCTGAGCCTCTTTCTTCAACTGTAGAATGAAGTGTTGAACTAAATGACTTCAAAGGTCATTTCTAGCTGTAAATCTATAATCCTGCAAAAATCTAATGCTGGAGGTAATAGGTATGCCTCAGGCTGGCAAATGGAAATATGGCAGAATATAATCTGAAATGTTAGTACATAAAGGGGTAAAAGAAGGGAGAGGGATCAGCTGAAAAAGAGAGCAGAAGGAAATCTTTCCTGGGTTTTTTAAGGCATAAAACATGAATGAGAACCATTTGGGAGCTCACAGTGTCTGGGTATACAGAAGGTAAAATGCCAACAATATTGTGCCTGATGCAGGATCTCTGGCCACCATATTTCTACCATCACTGGCTAGTCTACTGAAGATTGTTTTTTTTTTTTGTAAACTTTAAAGTACCACAGAAATTTAAGTTATTATTTCATTATGTGAAGCAAAGGAAATATCAGACAGAGGTCCTCTCGATGTGGAACAAGGCCATCTGGATAAAAGTAATCTGAATCTTGCATCCACACAATGCCAAATATCTAGACAAAGAATTGCTTCTTAGGTCCCTCTTCATCCAGATGTTTTGTGACACGTAAACACAACCAATATGCTTTCTTTCTGTGGTGAGAACTCTTCAATTTGTATCTTATTCAGGCAGGATATCATCTAGCATTTATTAAGTACCTACTAAGTGCCAAGAAGTGCAGTAAGAGCTGAGGATATAAATAAAGGTTAAAAGAGTCTGCTCTCCAGCCTAGCTGGTCTTATCCAAACTGGAACACATATTCCCTCTCCCAGGCAAGGTATCATTCAGTCCTTACCCAAAGGGCTCATGTATTAATGAGCCCATCCTTTTTAGAAGGAGCCCTCTTGGACAGCTCTAATTATTAGGGAGTTTTTCTTTATAGGCTTAAACTTGCCTCTCGGTTGCTTCCGCTCATTCACTTGGTTGTGCCTTCAGGGACCAAATAAACAAGTCTAATCATGCTTCCATGTGCCAACCCTCAAATTCATTTAAGCTATTTCTCCTTTCACAGCCAATATTTTCTCTTCTCCAATTTTCTTTATCTTAGTTTATCTTACAGATGCATTTCTATATTGATATTGATAAACTGAAGGTGATAGAGGAAAATTGCAACATGTTTAAAAAGTCTCAAAAAAATTACCCTGTGATCACTTTTGGCCAAATGGGATATAAAAATGTATATTGACAGGCCAAGTTTTTATTATTATTGTTATTATTATTACTATTATTTACAGAATTATTATTATATTATTATTATTTCTAAGGGCTGTGGGTTTTTTGGAGAAGAGACTCAATTACTAATTAAAACTAATTATGCATCTGTGACTATCCTTTGTGTGCGTGTATAGATTATATATATATATGTATATGCACATACATGTATATCTCTATATAAATGATATGTGTATGAACATATATGACACATTGTTATATTATCTATTATATAATTGTTATATATGATGTAAAATATATTATAAATCAAATTATAATTTCTATAATTCTGGGAACTTCCTATATAAACACTCCCTTCACTGTTGCAGATAGGCAGTTCTTCCATAATCTACAGCCTTAAAGAGCTGCCTGAAGTCTTGAGAGAGTAAGCTTTGTTTACTTATCAAAACCCAGTTAGTATTTGCCTGAGGAAGATCTATCTATATGTATGTACATATATGCACATATATGTATATCTCTATATAAATGATATATGTATGAATGTATTATAAATTATATTCTACATAATAATAAATTATATCATAATATAATATCTGTTACATGATTGTTATATATAATATAAATATATTATAAATCAAATTCTAATTTCTATACAGGGAATTCTGGGAACTCCCTATATAAACACTCCCTTTACTGTTGCAGATAGTCAGCTCTTCCATAATCTGCAGCCTTAAAGAGCTGCCTGAAGTCTTGGGAGAGTAAGCCTTGCTTATCAAAACCCAGTTCTGATTTGCCTGAGGAAGATCTGATTCCAGATCTAGATTCCAAAGCTAGCCTTTCATCCCCTACAATCTTCTATCCACCATCCACTAACACCTCTTTCTGGATTTGCTGTTTTTGCAGAAATGTTTTCTTTGGGGTGTGAGAAAGAGGAATTTAAATTCTGAAGAAAGGTTGCTGCTGGGGATCTGACCGTGAGATTAACGTCCTGAATCTACTAACAAAATGAGAAAGAGGAAAGAAGGCTGCAGGACAGAGTCAAATGAAGAGTGTCCGGAATTTCTGGTTAAGAATTATTTTTACCTTGAATATGTCGAGGGCAGGATTTAGGGCTCCCCTGTCCTGATCAGCGGCAGAGAGGAGAACACTCAATTCCTGACCACCGCCCTTTTTGCTGCCGCAGCTTCATCCAAAGATCCCATTGGCAATCCCAGGGATCTGGGGGCCCCAAAGGATCAATGTTGCATTTCCCAAAGGGAATTCCTTTTTTTCTCTGCCTTGCTTTTAGTTTACTCTGGAGCAACTCTGGCTTCCTCCATGTCACTGCTATGAGACAGCTCAGAATTCAGACGCTGGACTGGAGGAGCGAGGCAGTGTTCTAAACTACTTCCAGATGTTCTGTGCAGCATGCGGTCCAGCTTCTAACTCAGCTGCCAGGACCTCCTCCCAGATCCCCATCCAACCCCGGGAATGCACACAGCATGTCAACAAGGAGGCTGCTCAGAAAGGCTAACTAGGAGAAAAGGCCAATGTCGGCCAGCAGCATGGCTGAGTGTCCTTCCATATTGGAACTAAGAGAAGTTGGACAAAAAGAGAACGAGAAATGGCAAAGAATCATGGAAAGCAAACTTAATTCTCTTAATTTTCCTGAAGTCCCTTGTTGCTAACATTCTGCCATTTTCAATCTCTCTTCCCCCTTTTAACCTAGCTTCCCTCTTTCCCTCTTCCTCTCCCCCCTTTCTCCTTTCTTTCCCTCTCTTTCTCTCTGTGTCCATCTGTTTCTTTCTCTATTTGCCTTTTCTTTCTCTCTCTCTCTCCCCCCCCTTTTCTCCTTCTCCCTTTCCCTCTCGGTCTCCTTCTGTTTCTTTCTCTATCTGCCTTTTCTTTTTTCTCTCCCCCTCTTTCTCCTCTCCTTTTCCCTCTCTGTCTCTCTGTCTCCAACTGTTTCTTTCTCTATTTGCCTTTTCTTTTTTTTTTCTCTCTCTCTCTCCTCCTTTTTCTCCCTCTCCCTTTCCCTCTCTGTCTTTTTGTCTCCATCTGTTTCTTTCTCTATCTGCCTTTTCTTTTTTTCTCTCTTTCTCTCTCCCCTCTTTTTCCTCTCCCTTTCCCTCTCTGCCTCTGTTTCCATCTGTATCTTTCTCTATCTGCCTTTTCTTTTTTCTCTCTTTCCTCTCTTCCTCTCTCTTTCTTTCTCCCCTCCTTCCACATTCTCTCCCCCCTTTACTCCTTCTTTTGTCCTCTTCTCTACTTTCTCCTTCCTTTTTTCCTTCTTTTATCCCTCACATATACATGCAACATGACAAAGTTATTCCATTGAGACAGTAGTTGTGAAAAGAGTTTTCCAGCTGGCACATTTTGGGGATGACCCACATAGATAGCAGGCAGCCAGGAAACCAACCTTGGCATTAGTCTGAGGGCTGTTCTGTTCTAGGAAGCAGCTAATTCTCAGCTCCTTAGAAGGTGGACAAACAGCACACACCAAGTCTGGGGCCCTTAACTGGAGACTGGCCAGATCTTATCTGGCATAATAAAATGGAAAAACAGTAAAAAAAAAAAAAAAACACTACAGATGGAAAAGGACTTTGGGATCAGGTATCTAAGACAGAGACAGAGAGACGGATGGGGGTGATGGGGGTGGTAGGTGGAAAAGGGACTGAGCTACAAAGTAATAGAAGAAGCTCCAAAGATTTCTCTTAACTTCTGCTACTTATTAAGGCTATTCTGCTCAGTTGCTTTTCTCCCAAGGGCCTGCCGTGGGATGGGAGACACTTGGCTAACTCTAAATAGACTAGAATATTAAAGATTGAAGGGACCTTGCAGATTATATAATCCAAGAGATCTTAACTTTTTTTTTCATATCCTGGAATGCTTTGTCTAACTAATAAAAATTATAGACCCCTTCTCAGATTAGTATTTTTTTTAATTAAAGCTTTTTATTTTCAAAACACATGCATGGATATTTTCTCAACATTAACCCTTGCAAAACTTTGTGTTCCAATCCTCCCTTCCTCCACCCTCTTCCTCAGATGGCAAGGAATCCAATACATGGTAAACATGATAAAAATAAGCTCGTCTTGTTGTATGATTATGAATATATTTATCTGTTTATATGTTGCATCCACCTAGTAGAATGGAAATTCCTTAAGCACAAGAGCTGTTGTTTTTGTCTTTAGGTATCTAGCGTCTAGCAAGTTGTATGCAATAAATGCTTTTTGGGTTAGAATGGATTGGATTTTTCAAAACTTTAAATGAATAAAAATCAATATTCTGTTTCCTCTTCCTCCCTCTCTCCCACACCATTTCAAAAAAGAAAAATAAAAGCAAAATCTTTAAACAAATATGCAGAGTAAAGCAAAATCAGTTCCTGCATGGACCGTATAATACATACACACACACACATATACATATACACACATATATATGCAATACATATATATATATACATGTATGCAGATACACTCACATATAAATATATATATATACACATACACAAGCTACACACATATGTATGCACACACTTTTCCATTCTTCACTACCTTTCTTTCAAGAAATGAGGAATATGCTTTATCATAGTTTTTCTGGAATCATAATCACTGGTCAGAGTTCTCAAATCGTTTAAAGTTGGGAATTGTTAGGGTTTTTAAAAATATACTGTTGTTGCTTTCCCTGTTCTACTTACTTCACTCTGCATCAGTTCATGCAAATCTTCCCAGATTTCACCAAAACTGCCCTTTTTATCATTGCTTATGGTACAATGGTAGAGTAGATTGGATTCAGAGACAAGCAAACTTGAAACCAAAAGGTCTTATTCTAAGGCCCCTTTCAGCTTTATCTCTACAATCCTATAAACTTCTGAGATCTCTAAAACCAAGATTTAATGAAAAGTTTCAGTGTCAAATTCTTCATACATTTGGCTTTTTCAAATGTATTAGTTGTTGATTTTCTTTTTTGAGGTGTCTAAAAATCAATTGTTCAAAGGAATTAGAAGTTTATAAGAATTTTAGATTGTTTGAACATATATGTTTGATTTTTATTATAAAGTTGATTTTACTTGTATAGCCACTCCAATGAAATCATGGGTGTTTGAAGGATAAAGTTAATTAAATTGTAAAAAAAGGGTTTTTTTTTTTAAGTAATACAACCTTTAATTTAGAAAATATTTCTGAAAGTACCTAGTATGTTTCAAGGCACTGAGAATACAATGAGAAATTGAAAAATAAAACCTGCTTAAAATTTTTTTATTAAAGTTTTTTATTTCAAAATATATGCATGGATAATTTTTCAACATTGACCTTGCAAAACCTTGTGTTCCAAACTTTCCCCCCTTTCTCTCACCCTCTCCCCTAGATGGCAAGTAATCCAATATATGTTAAACATGAGCAATTATTCTATATATATGTCCACAATTATCATGCTGCACAAAAAATAAAATCAGATCAGAAAGAAAAAAAGAGAAAGAAAACAAAATGCAAGCAAACAACAACAAAAAGAGTGAAAATGCTTTGTGAACCACACTCAGCTCCCACAGGCCTCTCTCTGGGTGTAGATGGTTCTCTTCATCACAAGATCATTGGAAATGGCCTCAATCATCTTATTGTTGGAAAGAATCATGTTCATCAGAATTGGTCATCGTATATTCTTGCTATTGCTGTGCACAATGATCTCCTGGTTCTGCTTATTTCATTTAGCATCAGTTCATGTAAGTCTCTCCAGGCCTCTTTGAATTCATCTTGCTGATCATTTCTTACATTATGATAATATTTCATATACTATATCTTATTCAGCCATTCTCCAACTGATGGGCATTCACTTAATTTCCAGTTTCTTGCCACTATGAAAAGGACTGCTACAAACATTTTTGCATATATGTCCCTTTCTCTCCTTTAGGATCTCTTTAGCATATAAGCTCAGTAGAAACACTGTTGGATCAAAGGGTATGCACAGTTTTCTAGCCCTTTGGGCATAGTAGAACCTGCTTTTAAGGAGCTTAGATTTTACTGAAGGGATATAAATTATATACAAATACAAAATAAAATTCAAGCAATAAAACACCTGACATTCATAAAGCTCTTTAAGATTTTTGAAATGTTCTTATAAATGATGTCATATTTTATTCTTACAGCAACCTTGGGAGGAAGGTAGTATGATCCTCATTTAATAAATGACAAAAATGAAAAAAGGAAGAGCTTGTAATTTACCTTTAAGTGACTGAAGGAGGAATTGAACTAAGATCAGCAATTCTAAGTTCAGCATGCTACCTACCCAGTGAGGTACCAACTGTGTAGAGAATTTAAACAGATGAGAGTTGAAGAAAGGTCTTGTGGGAAATACTTAAGCTGTATTTTAAAGGAATCTAAGGCTTCTAAAGGCAGAAGTGGGCAGAATTCTATGGTTTGCCCTTAGTACTGTCTGTTACATGTTTATTAGAAATGGAAAAGTCATTCATTCACCTTTTACAAGTGTCCTTTGTACCTTATATTTGCTGAATTGCATAGATAACAGCTACTTATGGTAATGGGACAAAGTTATAAAGTAGAAGAAAAAGTATTCTCCAAAAAGACAAGAATTGGCACATTGAATCACATTCATGATTTAAGACTCATTGTTATATCTCCCAGAATGCCACTAAGAGACATTTATTCCATGAAGAACATGGTTGTTTCCCTGATATCATTCAGTCAATAAACATTTATTTAGCACCGACTATGTGCCAGGAACTCTGCTAAAGAGCAGGGATACAAAGAAAGGCAAAAGAGAATCTTTTCTCTTAAGGAATTCAAAGCCTAATGATGGGAACATCAAAAGAATAGGACTTTTGCCCCCAGACATGTTAGTTTCCCTTAATATGGGGTTGCTGGTAGTGAGAAGTTATACTTTTACATTTGTTTTAAATTCCTTTATATTTCCAATTATTATTTTTATTTCTGTTATAGAATTTTCCCTAGGGTTCCATTTTAAAATATGTAAGCTTACTTTGCTACTCCTGATAGATTTATCTGTATATTAAATATTTTCAAAAGGAAGTATTTTTGAATACGAGAGCATTTCTGTATTTTATTTTTCAGTGGGTTTTTTTTTGAAGATTACAAATATATCTCAGTTCAAGATGCATCTAAGTTCATCCTTCTAAAATCACCACTATCACAAATAGTGACTAGGGAGCAAACACATTTATTTAATCAAAACAGCCAATAGAGTCAAGGAATATACAAAACTAAATGGAGTCTTCACTTGGAAAATAGGATAAGAGGGGCAGCTAGATGGCACAGTGGTTAGAGCACCAGCCCTGAAGTCAGGAGGACCTGAGTTCAAATCTGGTCTCAGACACTTCCTAGCTGTGTGACCCTGGGCAAGTCACTTAACCCCAATTGCCTCAGCAAAAAGTAAAAAAGTAAATAAATAAATACATAAATAAAAAGAAAATAGGATAAAAACTTGTCTCAAACTGAAAGACCAATCTCAGCCAGGTGAGGTCCTCTCTCTGTATTCAAAAGTTTCCAGTCACAGAGTTTAAGGAATAGGATGAGGTTGGCTCTTATATATGCCCACAGTTCTGTGGATAAGTCCACTATGTAAAAGTTTCTCTCTCTTGTCCATTTCCCTGTGGCTGCCTCTGAAATTCCTTTTCTAAAAGTCTCTGAAGAAATGCAAATTAAGACAATTCTGAGGTACCACTACACACCTGACAGATTGGCTAAAATGACAGGAAAAGATAATGACGAATGTTGGAGGGGATGTGGGAAAACTGGGACACTGATACATTGTTGGTGGAACTGTGAATGGATCCAACCATTCTGGAGAGCAATTTGGAACTATGCTCAAAAAGTTATCAAACTGTGCATACCCTTTGATCCAGCAGTGTTTCTATTGGGCTTATATACCAAAGAGATCTTAAAGGAAGGAAAGGGACCCATATGTGCAAGAATGCTTGTGGCAGCCCTTTTTGTAGTGGCTAGAAACTGGAAACTGAATGAATGCCCATCAATTGGAGAATGGCTGAATAAATTATGGTATATGAATGTTATGGAATATTGTTGTTCTATAAGAAACGACCAGCAGGAGGATTTCAGAGAGGATTGGAGAGACTTGCATGAACTGATGCTGAGTGAAATGAGCAGAATCAGGAGATCATTATACATGACAACAATAAGATTATATGATGATCAATTCTGAAGGATATGGTTCTCTTCAACAATGAAATGTTTCAAACCAGTTCCAATTGTTCAGTGATGAAGAAAGCCATGTACACCCAGAGAGAGGTATATGAATATGGACCACAACATAACATTTTCATGCTCTCTATTGATGTTTGCTTGCATTATGTTTCCCTTCTCAGATTTTTTTTTCTTGTAGATCTTTTTCTTGCACAGCAAGATAACTGTAAAAATATGTATACACATATTCGATCTGTCAAGTATTTTAACATAATTAACATGTAGTAGACTTCCTGCCATCTAGGAGAGGGGTGGAGGAAAGGAGGGAAAATTTTGTAACAGAAAGCTTTGCAAGGGTCAGTGTTGAAAAGTTACTCATACATAAGTTTTGCAAATAAAAAGCTTTAATAAAATGAAAAAATAAGCAAATAAACAAATTAAATAAATAAATAAAAGTCTCTGAAACAAATTCAATTAGTCCCCCATATATATATATAGGAAGTACTATACTCAGTATCCAATCAGAATTCATCTCCTTTCACGGATGGAGGACAGGGCTCTCTCTCCATAAAGAACCACCCCAAGCTTGGGTGAAAACAAGCTCAACTCCTAATGAACTGCTAAATAAAATGTCTTTACTATATCACGAATCATTTAACAAGCATCAATGCTGATGGTGTGCTAGAGATTGTGTTAAGTGCTTGGAAGACAAATATAATTTTTTAAAAAGCCCTCAAGGAGCTTACAGTCTAATAAGGACAGAAAACACTAAAAAGAAAGCTAAAAATGGGGCACGGAGGTAAAGTCCTGTGAACTATTTGGAGAGTTGCAAGAGGAACGAAAGATGACTGGGCTAAGTACTTCCTTAAAATGGAGGTTTTAAGAGGAACTCAGCAATGGAAGAAAGGATCTGTAGCAGTGAAGGGATCTTCACCCATGAGAAAGCAGCTGACACATGGTGTCAAAGTTCAGAGAATTATAAATTTTCAAAATAGGAAGTAGCTTGCATTTATATGACATTATGCCCATCTATTAGGGAATGGCTGAATAAGTTACAGTATATGAATGTAATGGAATACTATTATTCTATAAGAAATGACCAGCAGGCCGATTTCAGAAAAACCTGGAAAGACTTACATGAACTGAAGCTGAGTGAAATGAACAGAACCAGGAGAATGTTGTACACAGCAACATGTGTGATGATCAGTTATAATAGATTTAACTCTTCTCAGTAGTGAGGTGACCCAAGACAATTCCAATACTTTGGAAGGAAAATAAAATGAAAATATCCACCTTTTTGTTGTATTTCCTGTGGCTTTTTCCTTTTCTGATTCTTTTTTTTTTCCAACATGACTCGTATGGAACTCTTATAGTTTTAAAAAAAATTATATGGCATTTAAATAATTTATCTTAATTACACACAATATTTATGGTCATATAGCATTTTAACTATGGCATTTACTTTGAAAATAATCTTTAAAAAAAGAAAATAATGATCTTGTGAGGTATTATTTTCTTAATTTTATAGATGGTGAAGCTCAGGCCTGAAGAGACTAGGTAATAGTTTATAAGTAGAATGATCAGATTTTACTATTGCTGTGACTTTGGATTAGGTACCTGGTTTCCTTAGCCCTCATTTTCCTCAACTATATAATGGTAGTGGTTGTTATGGTTGGGGGTGGGGGTGGGGGGGAAGGTGGTGGTTGTTGTAGTAGAGAGTTAGGTGACATAGTGGACAGAATGCCAGGCCTAGAGTCAAGGAAACTCATCTTTGTGAGCTTAAATCTGACCTCAGATAATTTAATAGCTGTGTGACCCTGGGCAAGTCACTTTACCTTGTTTGTCTCAATTTCCTCATTTGTAAAATGAAACAAAGAAATGGCAAACCACTCCAGTGTCTCTGCCAAGAAAACAAATGGGGTCACAAAGAGTTGGACATGACTAAAAATGATTGAATAACAAGGAATGGGTTTGACTTCTTCACTTTTGAGGGCCTTTCCTGCCCTAAAGTTAAGGCCCCAAGATCCTAGACTAAGCCTTTTCCTCTGTGTCTTATGTTTACTCCATTAAACTACCTTGCTTCTCTCATCTAATGTAAAGTCAACAGTTAGTAAATATGTATTTGCAATCTCATTTATTAGGGGTATTTCAATTAGAAGTTTTCAGAGTTACCTACTGTTTTATCAGAACTACACCCACAGTTTATAGTCTCCAAGATGTTCTGGCATTATTACTGTTGTTTAATGGAGTTTGAAGAGAAAATAAAATTTTGCTTATTGAAGAAAATATTAATTAAAAAGTGTTTCTCTGAAGTAATGGTGTGGCTTTTTTTTCTAGACTCTTCCTATAGAATCTTAATATTGTCTGACCTTGGCCCTCAACACAAACAATGCTGACAGCTTTTCCAAGGATGCTGTTAGGGCATGAATGGGAAACCCCAAAATCCTAGGACAGTCTCAACCTTTCAGTGCCCTTCTCTAGCCAAAAGAGGAGGGAAAAAATCAGGACTGAGGGCTGAGGTTTCTCCCTACCAATCAATTACTTATCAGAGGTTAAGCTTGAACTCTCCATTCTTACTGGAAAGTTTTTGTACTTACTTCTTGGTTTTGTGTAAGCCTTCAGCCAATTTGAATAATCTTCTTGCAGTACCTAGTTCAGAAATTTTAATTGATTCAAGAAGGTACAGCTTCCTCTCATCTAATGAACAATGGCAATGTGTTCTTTCAGGGAAAAAAAAAACCCTCAGTATAAACAGAAATAAAAGTAGCACCTTAAAAAGGAATAAAGGCAAAGTCAAAGCCTTCTAATTGGAATTTGGCTGAAAAAAGTAAGGCATATGAATATAATGGAATAGTATCAAGGACCATAAGAAATGCTGAAACAGAATTCAAAAAAAAAGTGGAAAGATGCATAGGGACTGATGCACAGCAAAATAAGGAGAGACAGGAGAGTAGACGGTGTCTGCAACAATGTAAATGAAAAGATCACTAGAAGTAAGACAAATTGTATCTGGAAAAACAGAGGATGGAGACTCCTAAGGCAGAATACTTTGTCCTTATCATATATAGTCAGGTGTCAAATGTTGCTACTTAATTGTTTTTCATTGTTGCAATGGAAAGTTGGGGTTGGGGGTAGAAAATGGCTGCAATCAGAATATATCAAAATATATTGTTTTTTGAAAATAAGATAAAATAAAAACTATCATCTAAGATTCCTGCTAAGTTTAAATTCTATGATCCCATTAAATTCTATTGACTAGACCAGGAGCTCTTAATCTTTTTTGATTTATTTTTTTTTTTTAGTTTTCAACATTTACCTTTATAAAAGTTTGATTTTCATTTTTCTCCCTCCCTCCCTCTCCCCAAAATGGCAATCTTACATAGGTTATTCTTGTACAATCATATTAAATATATATCTCCACATTAGTCATGCTGTGAAAGAAGAATCAGAACAAAAGGGGAAAACCATGAGAAAAATAAGTAAAAATAATATGTTTCCATCTGCATTAAGTTCTTTCTCCAGATGCAAAGAGCATTTTTCCATCATAGGTCTTTTGGAATAGTCTTAGATCATTGTATTGCTGAAATCTAAATCTATCAAAGATGATCATCACATTGTATACAATGTTCTCCTATTTCTGCTTGCTTCACTCAGCATCAGTTCAAATAAGTCTTCCTGGATTTTTCTGAACTCCACCTACTCATCACTTCTTATAAAACAATAGAATTCCATTAAATTCATGTACCATAATTTATTCAGCCATTCCCCAACTGATGAACAGCCCCTTGGATTCCAATTCTTTGCCACAACAAAAAGAGCTGCTATAAACATTTTTGTCCATGTGGGTGCTTTTTTCCCTTTTTCACGATCTCTTTTGGATACAGACCAAGTAGTCATATAGTTATATCAAAGTGTATGCATAGTTTTATAGCCCTATGGGAAAATTGATGTGAATTTTTTTAACAATAGATTTTTATTTTTCAAAATACATGCAAAGATAATTTTCAGCATTCATTATTGCAAAACCTTATGTTCCAAATTTCTCCTTCCTTCCCCACCTCTCCCCTCTGCTAAACAGCAAATGATCCAATATAGGTCAAACATGCAATTCTTCTAAACATATTTTCACATTTATCATGCTGCACAAGAAAAATCAGATCAAAAGGGGGAAAATGAGAAAGAAAAAACAAGCAAACAACAACAAAGGTGAAAATACTATGTTGTATGTTTGTGGCAGCCCTTTTTGTAGTGGCTAGAAACTGGAAACTGAATGGATGCCCATCAATTGGAGAGTGGCTGAATAAATTATGGTATATGAATGCTATGGAATATTATTGTTCTGTAAGAAATGACCGGCAGGACGATTTCAGAGAGGCCTGGAGACACATGAACTGATGCTGAGTGAAACGAGCAAAACCAGATCATTATACATGACAAAAACAATATTATATGATGATCAATTCTGATGGACAAGGCTCTCTTCGACAATGAAATGTTTCAAACCAGTTCCAGTTGTTCAGTGAAGAAAGTCATATACACCCAGAGAGAGGAATATGAAATGTGGACCACAATATAACATTTTCATGCACTTTATCGATGTTTGTTTGCATTGGGTTTCCTTTCTCAGATATTTTTTGTTCATGTAGATACAATTGTTCTTGCACAGCAAGTATGGAAATATGTATACATATATTCAACTTGTCAAGTATTTTAATATAATTAACATGTAGTGGACTTCCTGCCATCTAGGGGAGGGGAAGGGAGGGGACTAGGGGAGAAAATTTGTAACAGAAAGCTTTGCAAGGGTCAATATTGAAAAATTACCCATACATATGTTATGCAAATAAAAAGCTTAAAAAAAAAAAGAAAATACTATGTTGTGATCCACATTCAGTCCCCATACGCCTCTCTCTAGATGCAGATGGCTCTCTTTATCACAAGACCATTGGAACTGACCTGAATCACCTCACTGTTGAAAAGAGCACAAGTAAAAGAGCTGGGTTGTTTTTTTTTTAATGCTTTAGTTAAATATAGTTACTCACATTTGTAATCTCTGCTTCTAGGGAAACCAAGGCTAGTAGATCCTTTGAGCTCAGAAGTTCTGTGCTGCAATGAGTTAAAGCCAATGAGGCTATTTTATGGAGGGCTTAAAATTTTTAAACTTCAGTGTGGTAGGATACAAAGACCACAGAATAGGAATGTATGGAACCCAAGTTCACATTCTGACCCTACCACTTACTACCTGTATAAATTGCAGTTTTCTCATTTGTAAAACTAAGTACTTTGAACTAGGAGATCCTTACATTTTTGATTCTACGATCTTTATCCTATTAGGAAGAGCTTAGTTCTCTTCTTGAATATGTCATTTGCTAATTATTACACCAAACCAGTTTCAATGAGCATTTGAATTCAAAAATTTCATTTCCCTGTTCCAAAAGAATAAGGTCCATTCCCTCACCAGGAAGGTCTTTCTAGGGAGATTGAGTCTAGTCTGTGTAATCAGGGGAAAATACTAAGCCAAGAGTTCTTCCTTTGATTTTTATACCTACAGCTAGCACAGAGAGGGCTTCTGTGGGGCAATTTCAGATCTGATCAAAAGCAGTCATAAAGAAATCATGTGGCCAGTTACTTGACTAGTCAAACTTTTCTTACCCTGTAACCAAGTCCCTGGGTATAAAACAAGGCAACTTCTCCTATTTTGTGAATGGAGACATGGGCAAGAATCCCTGGGATTTGGAAGTGAGAGAAAGCAAAGAAACCCACTGAAGAAATCTCCAGATCAATGAGATTGAAGATAGACTTGGTGTACTAAACTTCTCCTAAGGTTCAAGCTTCATCACCAAGACTTATGACTGCTGCCCTGACTTCCCACTCTCCTTACAATGATTATCTCCTGTGTTTTCCACTATAAACAAATTGAGGCAGGTAATGGCTTAGTCTCCTTTTTTCTTCCCCATTGCTCTCCCTCTGTCAGGTGATTCCAATCTTTTTCTTTCTTGTCTTCTTGAGGCAACTTGATCACCATCATTTAGGCCTTCATCAAAAAGCTCCCTCTGGCAATGGAAATCTATTTTACCCTATTTTATAGAAATCTTATCCTATTTATCCAGGAAAATAGGAGTGGAATAGCATATCTGAAGGGGGGAAGGTGATAAAAAGAGAGGGAATATTGGGGGAGGGAGTGGTCACTACCAAAACACTTTTGAAGAGAGAAAGGGTGAAAGGAGAAAGAGAATAAATTGGGGGGGAGATACAGTTGGCTATAGTCATTGTAAAAAAATTTTTTTTTTATTTTTAAAACAAGTTTCTCTGATAAGGCCTCATTTCTCAAACATAGAGGGAACTGAGTCAAATTTATAAAAGATAAGAGGCATGCTCCAACTGATACATGATCAAAAGATATGAATCTGTGCCCAAAGGGCTATAAATGCATGTGTATCCTTTGACATAACAACACCACTATTAGGTATGGATATCAAAAAAGATTGGGGAGGGAAGGAAAATGGCCTGTATGTACAAAAAAATATTCATAGCACCTCTTTTCTCAGGACAAAAAAAAATGGAGGGGATACCTATCAATTGCAAAATGGCTCAACAAACTAAGTTATGTGTTTGTGATGGAATAGTATTGTTCTATAGGGAATAATGGGCAGGATGCTCTCAGGAAAAAAAAAAAATCAACCCAGAAAGTCCTATATGAACTCAAGCAAAGTGAAATGTACTATATACAAAATATTAACAAGGTTCTGGAATGACCAATTGTAAATGACTGCTATTCTTAGTAATACAATCATCTACAACAACTACTCATGATGAAAAATCCTATCCATATCCAGAAAAGGAACTGATGTCTGAATACAGATTGAAGCATTCTCTCTCTCTCTCTCTCTCTCTCTCTCTGTCTCTCTCTCTGTCTCTCTCTCAATTTTTCTTGAGGGTTTTTATTTTCATTAGGGTGAGAAATTTATGTTCTTTCACAACTTGACTTTTATGGAAATATTTTGCTTAACTTCACATGTGTTTCTTAATTGTGTGTCGGAATAAAGGAGTGAAGCCAGAGCTCAAAAATTTAAAAACATGTAAATTTGGGGGGTGGGTTATTTTGAATGTAACTGGGGGAAAATATTAAATAAATAAATAAATAAAAGCTCCTCTTGGTCACTTGACTGCTCTCAGAATGGGCCCAGGATTCTACCCTGCCCAGGGATCTATCATCTTTGACAGGTACACCTTTTTCCTCTCCATGTCCCTCTGTGTCTGAGGGCCTGAGGTTCCTTCTTTGTTCCCACCACCTTTACCTCTTTCCTGGCCTGTTCAAAACCAACTGCCCACATTTGTTTCTCTTGTATGTGGTCTGGTGCTCCTTTTCCCTCCCCTCTCCCCCATCATTTCCCCCCATTTTCTGCCTTCCCTTTTTTTTCCTCCTCTTCTCCATTACCTCTCTCATTACCTCCCACTCTGCCCTCTCTTCCACAGTTTGGGGCTTTCCCCTCCTCATTCCTCTTCCCTCACTTTTCCCACTCTGCCTCCTCACTAAGGCAAGGTCCGTCCTTCCTTCCTTCCTCCTCCCTATCACCTTACCCACTCTATGCCCCCTTCAGTGATGCTCCTCTTCCCCCCATCATCTTTCCCACTCTGCTTCCCCCCCCCAAGGCAGGGTTCCTTCTTCCTCCTCATCACCTTTCCCACTCTCTGCTCCTCCCAGGGTGGGGCTCCTTCCTACTCCCTATCATCTTACCTACTTTCTGTACCCCCAGATATGCTCCTCCTTCCTCTTCCTCCCCCCATCATCTTTCCCCCTCCCTGGGTCCCACCCCAGGGTGGGGTTCTTCCCCATCAGTTTTTCCATCCTCTGCCCCCCTTAGGGTGGGGCTCGGGGGGCCGGGGTGGGGGCCCCTTTTTCTTCCCCCCTTTTTCTTCCCCCCTTTTTCTTCCCCCCTTTTTCCTCCCCTCACTTTCCCCTGTTCCCTCCCTCACACGGCTCCGCCCCTCCACAGCCTTCAGGAGGTGGGGCCTCGGCCCTACTCTTAGGGCGCCCCCGCAGCGGTCCGCGGCCCCGCCCCCAGGCGAGGTAAAGAGGTGGAGCGGCGGCGGTCGGGACGCTGTGCATTGTGGGGCCGCCGAGGGGGCGGGGGTGAGCAAGATGGCGGCTCCCTCCCTCCTGAACTGGAGGCGGGTTTCCTCCTTCACGGGGCAGGTTCCCCGCGCCCGGCACGGGCACCGGGCCGTGGCCATTCGGGAGCTCATGATCATCTTCGGTGGAGGCAACGAGGGCATCGCGGACGAGCTGCATGTCTACAACACGGGTAGGCGGCGGTTGGCCCCTCGCGGGCTGGCGGGCGGGGGCGCGGGCGGCGGCCCGGGGAGGGGGGGGTCCAGAGCGCTGACCCTGCCACTGACCCGGCCTTGACCTTGACCCGGGCCGGGGCCTGGACCAGCTGTCACTATGCAGGGCCCGCTCCGCCTCCGGCCGCGCCGCGGTCCCTCTTCCCCGAGCTAGCGAGGCCGGGCCGGGCCCCCTGCGCCCCAAGACCTGGGCCGGCTACCCGTGCGAGCCGCGGCTTCTCGATCTGCAAGCTAGCACCCTGTTCCGAGGCTCGCCGAGCCCTGAGAACCCACCGGAGCTGGGAGCATCCCCGAGCCTCAGTTTCTCCATTTGCAAGCGAGCTCTGAGAATCCACTTGTTCTATGAGGCTCTGTGAGCCTCAGTTTCTCCAACTGCAAAAGAAGGGTCGCTCTCCAAGAGATGGGGAGACGCTTCCTATTGTAGAGGTTAGAGTCCCGAACCCGGGGAAAACCCAGGTTACAATCGGGGCTGCAGCTGTTGACCTAATTTAAGGACCCTTTTCCCTCTTAGCCTACGAGACTTAACTCTTAATGATCTCTTAGAACACCTTCCTCCCTCGCGCGCTCCCCACCCCCACTCACAGGTCACCTGGGGGGCCCCCCGGGACCTGGACCTGATTTGCTCAAATTCACCCATCATTGCATTTGAACCCAGTCCCGGGACTGCATGACCCGTGTTCTTTGCGTTCATCCAGCGGACACCTGGGGGGGGGGGGAGGGCTGGGCGACTCAAGAGCTTTCGGCTAGACTGGGGTGCAGGGTGGCTGCGAGCGGGCCTCGCCGGAGCCGGAGGCCGGCCGCGGGGGACCCCGGCGAGCTCTCCAGTGTCGCCCAGCCGAAGGCCCCGTCTCTGGGAGACGGGCTCTCCCCCGGAGAGGAAGTGAGGCTTTTTAATTTTTAATTTTTTGCTCTCTTGCAAATGTTTGGGGCATCGAGAGGGAAGCTCTTTCTTTCTCCCGGGCGGTTTGTGCGGGAGGCTGAAGGCTTGGATTATCTACCACCTGTTTCATCCCCCGTGGCTTGGCTGCGAATCCGAAACCCCAGCCTTGCTCCCCGAAATCAGCTTTCCTGGGAGAGACTGGGGGAGATGTGGATTGAATGGCGGTCTGCGGGTCACTCAAACCACTGAGAGAGTTTTTTTGACTTAACCTGGGTGACTAGCCTGATCAATTAGCTTCTGGCTATTTAAATGTATCTGAGCACTCAATATCCACACCTAATCCTAGGGCTACCTTTCCTACCCTTTACACGCCTACGAAGACTTTGGTTAGGGGATCCGCATTTTAAAGACCTGTGCTTAGACATTGCTGGGGGTGGGGGTGGAATGGGAAATGTTGCTTTTGTGGATTGAGGACTGGCGGGAGAGTCTGGAAACCCCAAGAAAGATCTGGGGATCTGTGCGGCCTCTGCCTTTTACTGTTTGTCATCTCCAGGATCTAAGTTGTCTCATTTGTGAAAGGAAGTGTGGAGAGAGGTGATTTCTGATATCCCCCTAGAGCTGTGGTCCTGTGACACCAGCTCCGTGAATGTGGGCAAATCACTTACACTCGCTTTACCCTGGGGGACTATCTAAGAATATTATATATACCAGTTGCCAAGAGCTTTGATGAGTAAATGGAAGTGTTTTCCCTCCCCTCTCCTTCCTCCCTCCCCCTTCCGTCCCCTTTTCCTCTCTCCTTTCCCTCTTTCCTCCCTCCTGCTCTCCTTCCCCCTTTCCCTCCCTCTTCTCCTTCCCCTTCTCTCCCTCCCTCTTCTCCTTCCCCTTCTCTCCCTTATCTCTCCTTTCTTCTTTCTTTTTCTTCCCTTCCTTTCTCTTTCTTCCTATTTATATTTTATCTTTTCATTTTAAGTTAAAATCTAAGTTAAAAAGCATTTTCTTTCACTCCTTTCCAAGTTCAGTTTCAAAGGAAAAAGGGGGGAAAAATCCCAACCTCTTGTAACAAATATGCAAAGTCAGGCAAAAGTTCCTCATTGACCAAGTTCAGAAGTGTGTGACTTGTTTCACATCTTGGAGTTCTCTCGAAGTGATGAAATCACAGGTTCAAGCCATTTCAACTCAATTGGTGCTGTGATTTTAATTAGATTTTTTTTTTTTTTTTGGATAGTTACGAACCAATGGTTCCTTCCTGCAGTTAGAGGTGATATTCCTCCAGGCTGTGCTGCCCATGGGTTTGTCTGTGATGGCACCAGAATCCTGGTCTTTGGAGGAATGGTTGAATATGGAAGATACAGCAATGAGCTCTATGAATTACAGGTGAGCACAGCCTACTTCTTGTGAGGGTCTCCAGTTAAGGTAAAGCTTCAAGATTATAAATATGTTGCAGATTCTTGTTATAAATAACAAATGTTTCCTTTTCATGAAGTAGCTATTTGTCCTATGGTTAGAAACATTATAAATGTTAATTCTGCACTCAGACTTTAGATAACTCTTTTTGTTGCTTATTTTGCCTCTGATAAACCACATCTCTGCCCTTCTGCAGTAGTTTCTTTTGTGTCTCATGCCTACCTGGAAACATGGGCAACCTCTGTAAAGTGAGGATGTTTAAGCATTCGTTAACAACTTGTCACAAAGTGGCAAAATATACCCATTTATAGGCAATCCTTTTGAAAGTGGTTTCCAGTGTCCCCTTTTACTAGGAATTTGGGACAGAAATATGAGACCAAGAAATCGGAGAAGCTAACACCCTGGTTAACTATAAGTTTACATTTCACTGCTTCCCATTTGGAGAGAATAGTAACAAAAATAATACTTGATACAAGTTATATTTAACTGGGTTTAAGAGTTGTTACATCTATTTAGAAAGTATTTCAAGATTCAGGTGTCCTTGGGATTGCCATTATCAATTGAAATCACATGACTTTAATATATGTAGTGTTTTGTAAACCTTAAAGTGCTTATCACTATTGTTAGGTCATAACTAATATTCTGTGGATAAGATGGGGTTTGAATTATAGAAATTCTCTGATATATATCCTGGAAAAGATAAGTGTGTATTTAAAATTCCCTGTGTTCTTTTCTTCCCCTCAGTTCAGAATGTGGAGAAGTAAAGTAGAAGGAACCCTATTTATTTTGGATTTGCTTTAACTTATATTCTGGAGACCGTTTTATTATAATTACTTCTGTGCCCTTAGTGATATAAGCACTTCTTGCCATCTTTTCTTTCTTTCTTTTAAAGGCAAGCCGTTGGCTTTGGAAAAAAATAAAACCTCGACCTCCTGCTACCGGTTTACCTCCTTGTCCTCGACTTGGACATAGCTTTTCTTTATATGGTAATAAATGTTATTTATTTGGTGGCCTGGCCAATGAGAGTGAAGATTCAAACAGTAATGTCCCCAGGTATGCTGATCAGTTTCAGACCAATCCTTTAAACTATAATAAAAAGTTAGAAATCTCTTTGGTTTCTGTCATTCAATTTAATTAAGTGGGCTCTTGACCTAATCTAATTATACCTAGTAGAGACTCTTATATTTTATTTTGTTTTGGTTTTTGCTGTTGCTAATTTTAGAGGTGCCTTTGGGGATAGAGCTCTGAATTTCAAATCAAGAAGACCTTAATTGAAATTTGACTTTAGATAATTATTGTGTTATTATAGGCAAGCTACTTAATCTGTTTATTTCACATTTTTTTCCAATTATAAAAGGGGATTGATAATAATAAATTACTAACTTCCAGGGTTGTTTCTAGGAACAAATGAGATAATATTTGTAAAAGTGCTTAGCGTGG
Source organism: Myrmecobius fasciatus (assembly GCA_023553655.1). Classification (NCBI taxonomy): domain Eukaryota; kingdom Metazoa; phylum Chordata; class Mammalia; order Dasyuromorphia; family Myrmecobiidae; genus Myrmecobius; species Myrmecobius fasciatus. Next base: position 87,061 of record JAJPUD010005961.1, on the reverse strand, counting down.
TGCCTGGAACAAGATGAGGTCTATGAGAGTAATATTCTTGAGATTTTAAATTTTAAGTTAAATTAATGTTATCTGATAGGGTGCTGGTAAATGTTTAACAACTGGCTCTCCAGGGGAAAAAAAACTTTATCTGGATTATTAAAATTTTCTCCATCGCTTTTTGAAGTCTATATAATGAACAAAACACTAAATGAAGGTCTGATTTGTAGCATTTGCTGATTTCCAATATATAATTCTCACACTGAAAATTTAATAATCATTTCTTGCTTAGCTAGCTCCTGCACACCTCTGTGATAGCTATCTTCAAATATTGATAGACTTCTCTGATTTGGGCAGTGCCTAAATGATTAAGATGATCAATTTGTGGGGCTTTTTTACTTAAATTTCTGTAGGAGTTTTTGTTTGTTTTTTGCTGGTTTTTTTTTTTTTTGAAGAATGGAGTATCAAATGTAGATAAGGCTTATATTCTTAGCCTCAAGATACAGGAAGTTATTGAGAGAGTGTATAGTGAAACCTATCATGTAGGTCCAATGCAAATTACCCAGTGTAACGGCCGGATGACCTTGAAATGATTCATCACAAATTTGGTGATGTAACCTTTATGGTTTATTCTTTCTTTCAAAATCTCACATCTGTGCATTTGAATTCAGTGTTCCAAATAACTAGGGAAAAGCTAATTTCTATTATATACTAAGTATATTATATATCCTGCATACATTTCTTTTCAATAATAAGAAAATAACTGATCAGTAAGCAGAAAACCTCCTTCTTAAAAAGCAAAGTTCATCTTTAAAATGCTCTATTGACCATTTCAGACAGACAACTTGGAGCGTTTAATTAATCTGGAGGAAGGGATGAAATTTCCTAAATCATAACACTTTGAGTTATAAATACATAGTAAATATTCACAAAAAAAACCCCTGTAAAGTAGGTGCTATTGTTATTCCCATTTTACAGATGAGGAAACTGAGGCTCAAAGGGGTTAAGTGACTTGCCTAAGGGCACATAACTAATAAATGGATTTGAACTCGGATCTTCTTGACTCCACATCCAATGCTATAGTTCCGTGCCTCTGCCAGGATATTTGGTTCTCTTGTCCTTCCAATTTAAGAATGTGAGAGAGAGTATTAACCAATCTTTAGGCATTTCTGTAATTGCTCAGAAAACAGGGAGCCTTTATATAGGATAAAAGGCTTTAAGATTTGCAAAATCTTTATGTAATTCCTGTGAGGAGGCCTCATGTCACCTTTTGGAAATGAAGACTTAAAAAAAAAAAAGTACAGTTAATGAAAAGCAAACAGACAAAAAGAAATGAAGAATGACTGAGGTGCCCCCTCTAGTGTCACAGCTTATTGGGAGGTCCTCTCTGCCAGCTTCTTAGAGTCAATGTTAAATTTATTCAAGTTTATGTAATTCTGGGGCCAGAGGTTTTAAATTTTACGTTAAATTGATGTTATCTGATGGGGTGCTGGTAAATGTTTAACAATTGGCTCTCCGGGGGGGGGGGGGGGGGGAAAGCACATATGACACTTTTAAACTTTATCTGGATTATTAACATTTTCTCCATCACTTTTTAAAGTCCAGATAATGAACAAAACAGTAAATAAAGACCTGATTTGTAGCATTTGTTGATTGTCATCATATAAGTCTCACACTGAAAATTTAATAATTGGCTCTTGCTAGTCACTTAGCTGGCTCCTGCACACCTCTGTGAAAACTGTCTTCAAATATTAATAGACTTCTCCAATTTGGGCAGTAACTTTCTTGCCATGAAGCTTTTCCCTGGAACCCTCCCCTGACACCCCATTTTCTACACATGTAAAACCTGTATATATAAGCCCACATCTGTGTATACATGTCTCCATGCTTGCACACACAGGAGACCACATGTATACCACAGTATGTGTACATGTGCTTGCATGCTTGTGTGCAACTATGCTGCTGTGTGCATGTAAACACATACATGCTATTGCAAGTGCACATGTGTGTACGTTTATATATATATTGTGTGTATGTGTGTGTGTAGCTAGATAGTTTTTTATATCTAACTCTGTTCCCGGAGTATCACAAACCTGATTTTCAAATCTTAATTTACTTTTTATCCTCTAGGTATTTAAATGACTTCTATGAACTGGAGCTACAGCATGGCTCTGGTGTCGTGGGGTGGAGCATCCCAGTAACCAAAGGCATTGTGCCTTCCCCGAGAGAGTCCCACACGGCCGTTATATATTGCAGGAAGGATTCGGGCACTCCCAAAATGTACATTTTTGGAGGAATGTGTGGTTCCCGGCTTGATGACTTATGGCAACTCGATCTAGGTGAGTTTGGGACTCCTTTGACCCAGACTCGGCAGTGTTTCAGGAGACTCCTCCGGATTCTGTCACTGGCACCTGGGAGTGGCCCTGATGTGGGTAGCTTCTATCCGATCCACTTACATTAGCATTGGCTTGTGGGTTTGTGTGCCAGGCCCGAGGGACAAAAAGGGGAAGGGGCACAGCACACAGACATGTGAGTGTAGACAGCGTGAGTGGAAGGCAGTTCCTGCTAGCCGGGACACGTGCATGTATGTGTAGCGTACATGGGTGAGAAAAGGCTGGAGCTGAGCTTTGAGAGACATCAGGGATAACAGGAAGCCAAGGGGGAGGGGGTAGGATGCTAGGCCTGAGGGCACAGCCAATGCAAAGGCATAGGAATAGTGTGTATGGGGACCAGGGCCCATGATATTGGAAGAGGGGAGCAATATGAGGGAAGATGGGCAGAGGGGCTGGAGCTCTGTGGAGACAGTGGATGGGACAGGTGAGAGGCAGGGAAGACCGGTTGGGGATTTGTTGCAATGGTTGAGGTGATGAGAAGCTGCCCTGGTGGTGGCAGTATGAGCAAAGGGGAAGGGGCTGGGCCATGGAGATGGGCCATGATGAGGATGGAGCCCTTGGTGGGAATAGAGATGGGGAAAGGTGATAAGCACTGCTGAGGTACATATATCTGCCGGCCGACCAATTGAAAATAGCCAAGAAGAAGTTCATGGTTCAGGACTAGCCCAAAAGGAAAGATGAGGTCTGGAAGTCACCTGCATAGAAGCCCGTGTGAAAACCCATGAAATCACTGAGGGAGACACAAGGAGAAAAGGAAGCCCAGGATAGAGCCTTGGGGCGCCCACGATTTGGTGGACTGAGGAGGAGGAGGAAAAATAGGAGGGGGAGAGGCTGGTCTGCTGCAGGGGCAGGGGGGGCCTGAAGATGGGAAAGAGGCCACTTAATTGACAATGAATGGAGCAGTCTGCTGGGAGCAAGCCAGGAAGGGAGGGGGTCAAAGTGCAGGGAGAAGGGCTGTCCTTGGCAAGCACAGGGGCTACCCTGTCATCAGAGAAAACAGGAGGGGGTATGTGACAATAAACAAGAGGTGTCTAGATGAAGAACAGGGAAGATGAGGCAGAGAACCTCCTTTTTTGTTTGTGGGGTTGGTTTTGTTTTTGTTTTTTTTTTTTTTTTTTTAAGGAAGAGATCTTTGCTGGGGATGGGGATGCGGAGGTCAGGGTGGGATGCTGTTGGAAGTCTTGAGAGGATTTCAAACAGCCTTTGTGGTGGGTGGGATAAATTGGGAAGGAAAAACAGATGGCCTTGAAACCACAAGGGCTGAGATGAGATAAAATTGTAGTGGACCCAGTCAGCTGGGTGGCAGATCTGCTTTCAGTTCTTTCAAAAACATGAAAGTAGGAGCTGAAATGGTGGTAAGAGATGGGGGGGAAGGGGATATCTCAGAATCTGGAGCATAGGTTTGTAAAGACAGGAGCAGGAATAATATAAGGGAATGAGGCTTTGAGAGTCCGGCTAGCTTAGAGATGAATTGGGGATCGACAAAAAGATGAGATTAGCTGGAGAGGGGGTCATGAATGGCCTGGCAAAATACTGGGAAGTGGAGAGACCATGGGTCGGAAAGAAGATGGATAGGTTTGGGGAGAAGGAAGAAGGAAATGTTCAGGTGCTTAGTTATGGAAGCTGAGCCTTGTGGGTGATGCTGAGGCAAAGGCCAAAGCAGTTTGGGGGTAGCTGAGATGAAATAGAGGAGTGAGAAAGTTGAGGATCGGGGAGGTCCAAGGGGAAAGGGAGACTGGAATAAGGCTTGAATGCTGGAAAAAGAAGGGGAGATACACTGGGGGCCACCACACCTGGCCTGGATGATCACTTTAGGTAGGGTGAAATTCAGAGGAGTAGGCACAGGTTTTTCTGTTAGAAGAAGTAAGTGTGATAACACAAGTTGGAGTTGATTCCTGTGAGGGATCCCTGAGTTGTCCAGACTTACCCCAGGCTGGGGTACTGATGAGATATTCACCTTGTTCTTGCCTCCCTCCCTGCTGGGGATATTAGGACGAGTGATGTTAATTGAAATGGGGAGATGACATAGTGGAGAGAGCAGTGGACATAGCATCAGAAAGACCCAAGTTCAGATCTTATCTCAGATTCTTATAGCTGTGTGACAAGTCACTTTACCATTGGCCTCAGTTTCCTCATCAGTAAAATGAACTAGAAAAGGAAATGGCAAACCTCTGCAAGTATCTCTATCAAAAAAACCCCAACAGGCCAAAAGAGTCAGACACAACTGGAAAATGGCTAAATAGCAGCAGCTGGGTGGTGCAGTGGATAGAACTAGCAGCCCTGGAGTCAGGAGGTTCAAATCCATCTTCGAACAGTTAATAGCTGTGTGACCCTGGGCAGGTCACTTAACCTTTACTTGCCTCAGCTCCTCATCTGTAAAAATGGGGACACACATTGGAGAGGGAAATGGCAAGAAAACCCTATGGACAAAGTCCATGGGTCATATAAAGTCAGACATGACTGACTAAGCAGCAAAGTGTTAGCTACTGTTGTTATCAAGCAGAACTTGAAAAGTATTATATAGTTTTGTAAATATGATTGTAAATCATAGTAGCACAGTAAAATACAGTAACTGCTACTGTATATTGAATATATATATATTCAAACACGATTATATAGTGTTTGAAGGTTTGCAAACAAAAATTTTTTGCAAATATTCTCATTCAATTCTCACAGCAAACTTAGGAGACAAGTGCTGTTGTTATTCCTATTTTACAGATGAGAAAACTGAGACACTGAGAGATTAAATGATTTACCTGGGGTCCCACAGCTAGTAAGCATCTAAGGTAGGATTTGAATATAAGTTTTCTAGACTCCTGTTCCAGCATTCAGTAGGAAATTACACTTTTGCTCAAGTTAGAGTGGTAGGAAATACTTTGTCTTCAAAAGAATCTATAAAAGCCACAGACGTTGGAAGTCACTGAAAGAGGTTTGTGTCCCTTTTACTTTCAGAAACCATGTCATGGTCACAACCAGAAACCAAAGGAACTGTGCCACTCCCACGAAGTCTTCACACGGCCAATGTTATAGGAAACAAGTAAGTTCTGTTAGGAGCCCGTTCCGTGGCAGGCACCCATGACTCGGTTGAGTATCCTGTCTCACCTCCACGACTTAGCCGCCTGCCCTTACTGCTTTTGGTTCGACCTGAACGTGAAATCCTCATTGTGCCCCATTTTCACCGTGCACCCATTTCCTCAGAGTCAGGATGTTGAATCCTGTAGCTGTGGCTCTGGAGTCTTTTTCTTTGAAATCCAGATCTGCCATTGTGCTGGCTTCCATATGTGAGAATAGCATTACTGAGCTTTCAGCTGCTCCAACATTGGATTTGCTTTCACCACCTTCCTGGTCCAGTATGTAATTTCTTTAAATGTGTACTTCCAGGGTTAGGACTTAGAGGCTTCTCATAGAGTAGCGAAATTTTCATTTTTATTTGGCTATAACCAAATAGATTTCTTCCTCTGCCAAAAATTTAAAGGAGTAAAAGGAACATAGAGGGAATTAGGCTTCTTTCTGTAATTCATTTATCCTGATCTTTAGTACAAGCCTGGAGTCTGGAAAAGTTGAGTTCAATCTGTCTTCAGGCACTTAATAGCCGTGTGAGCCTGAGTAGTAATTTAATTTCTGTCTGCCTCAGTTTCTTCTACCCTAAAATGGAGATATACCTAACTCCCAAAATTGTTAGGAGGTCAAATGAGATTAAATTTGTAAAGCACTTAACAGTGGCTGATACGATAGGAGCTATATAAATGCATCCTTCTTTTCTTCCTTCCTCCTTTCCATTCTTTCTATGTACACATTGTTTGTGTAGAATGATTTTTCATGCTGAAATATGTCAGGCATGAAGATAAACAGAGCACATCTCTTGAAGCTGGGAGATAAGGGTCCAAGTCCTCTTTGTCATTCGCTCTGTGACTCTGGACAAATCATTTATATTTTCTGAGCTTTAGCTTGAATAAGAAATGGGAACAGTATCTGTCCTAGTTGCCTCACAAGGAGGCTAAGACTTACAAAGATCTTTTTTTTTTCCCCTTCAGTAGTATTTTATTTTCCAAAAAACATGAAAAGATAGTTTTCAATATTCATTTTTATAAGATTTTGTGTTCCCAGTTTTTTCTTTTTCCCTACCCTCCTTCATTTTCAATCCAGGACAGCAAGCAATCTGGTCTAGGTTATACATGTACAATCATTTTAAACATATTTCCATATTTGTCATGTTGTGCAAGAAAAAAATCGGACCAAAAAAGAAAAAACCAACAGAAGGAAAAAGCAAGCAAACAAAAAAGGTCAAAATGCTATGCTTCTATCTACATTCAGTCTTTATGGTTCTCTCTCGATGCAGATCTCATTTTCCATTCAAAGTCTATTGGAATTGCCTGCAATCTCTGTATTATTGAAAAGAGTCAAGTCCATTACAATTGATCATCACATAATTTTGATAATCTATAATGTTCTTTTGGTTCTGCTCGCTTCACTCGGCATCACTCTGTAAATTTTTCCAGATTTTTCTGAAATCAGTCTATTCATTTTTTCTTAGAGAACAATAATACTCTGTTACATTCATATACCATGATTCTTTCAGCCATTCCCAAGTTGATGGGCATCCACTCAATTTTCAATTCTTTGCCACCACAGTATTTTTTTTTTGCATGTGGGAACTTCTTCCTCTTTTTATAAATGTTTCCTTTTATAACTTACCTTTGAAAGGCAAGAGCTAATTATAATTAACAGGCTCGGGTTCTAGAAAGCAAAATCTAGTATCTTTACTTTTCTTGCCTTTTGAGAAATACTAGGGTGGTGGGAGTGAGAGAGGAGAGAGAGATGGAAAGATAGATTTAACAATCAATCAATCAACAAATATTTATTAAGTACTCTATATGCCAGGTACTATACCTTGCAGATATAAGTATGAAGAAATGAAATAATCCCTACTGCAAAAAGCTTCTGTTCTAATGGGAGAGATAAGAACTAGATAGAAGTACAAATAACATAAATATGAAATGCAATGCAAGCTAATTGTTTTGTGAAGTGCTTTGCAAACTTTATCAGGCTAAGTAAATGGTACCTATTATTATTGTTAATATTATTAATCTATTATTAGTCAAATGTAAGATATCTACATATATGACTTACTATATCTTATACTATACATATATACATTTATGTAGTATAAATTTGGGGCCTCAGATCCCTGCAGGCCAAATATTGCTCGGAAAAACCACACATCAACATGATTTGTGTTGTAGCTCATGTTTATTTTGTTAAACATTTCCTAATTACAATTTAATCTTGTTCTGGGCTCACTCAGGAGTTTTGCTAGGTAATGGGGTGAGGGGATTGGACACATAAGTATAACCTGTGCCTACATAGACTATTTATTATAAGATACAATATTTTTGTTCAGTTGTGTCCAACTCTTCATAACCCCATTGAAGCTTTCTTGGCAAAGATATTGGAGTGATTTTGCCATTTCCTTCTCCAGCTCATTTTACAGATGAGGAAACTGAGGCAAACAGGGTTAAGTGACTTGCTCAGGGTCACACAGCTAGTAAGTATCTGAGGCCAAATTTGAACTCTGGTCCTCCTGACTCCAGGCCCAACACTCTATCCACTGTGCCTAGATGTCCTAACATATCATATGCTCTGATTTATTTTACGTTTTGTTTTGTTTTTTTGTTTTTTAATCCTCAAAAGCTATCATAAAGTAATGGCTTAAGAAGACGACTTGGCTTTGGTGTCTTATCTGAAAGTTTGTAATTTTTAAAAGTTCTTCTGTAAGCACAATTGAAGCACACCTAAGTAGAACCTCATTGTTGAATCAGGGATAGTGCAGTGAGGTCTTGTATATGTGGGATGAGAAATTCTATTTCAGGTCAAAAATGGAAGAAGTCCATGTAGAAGTCCTAGGGCTGTTGTCTCTCCTTTCCAGGATGTATATTTTTGGTGGATGGGTTCCCCAAACCATGAACAACGTTGAAGCTTCTCCTCGGGACTGTGAATGGCGGTGTACCAGCTCATTTTCTTGCCTAAATTTAGGTGAGTATTTCTGTCTTTGAATTATTTTTTTTTCTTTTCTTTTCTTTTCTTTTTTTAATTAAAGCTTTTTATTTGTATAACATATGTATGGGTAGTTCCCCAACATTGATCTTTACAAAGCTTTCCATTACAAATTTTACCCCCAGTCCCCTCCCCTCCCCTAGATGGCAGGAAGTCCACTACATGTTAATAATGTCGAAATGCTTGAGAAGTTATGCAAGAAAAATCCTATCTACAAGAAAAAAAAAAGAATCAGAGAAAAGGCAACACAATGCAAGCAAATGTCAATAGAGATCATGAAAATGTTACGTTGTGGTCCATATTTCATTTCCCTCTCTCTGGGTGTATATGGTTTTCTTCAGTGAACAACTGGAACTGGTTTGAGACAATTCTTTGTTGCAGAGAGCCATGTCCATCAGAATTGATCATCATGTAATACTGTTGTTGCTGTGTATGATGATCTCCTGGTTCTGCTTGTTTCACTCAGCATCAGTTCATGCAAGTCTCTCCAGGCCTCTCTGAAATCGTCCTGCTGGTCGTTTCTTACAGAGCAATAATATTCCATAACATTCATATACCATAATTTATTCAGCCACTCTCCAATTGATGGGCATCCCTTCAGTTTCCAGTTTCTACCCACTACAAAAAGGGCTGCCACAAACTGAATTATTTTTTTTAACAAAGGGATTAAGAATATTCTTGTTGAAATTATTTTGGTTTTGTTTTTAGATACAGCAGAATGGACTAGTCTAGTGTCTGATTCTCAGGAGGACAAAAAGAACTCGCGGCCGAGACCGAGAGCTGGGCACTGTGCTGTTGCCATTGGAACACGCCTGTATTTCTGGAGTGGCAGGGATGGCTACAAAAAGGCCATGAACAATCAAGTTTGCTGCAAAGACCTTTGGTACCTTGATACTGGTAGGTAAGAGCATTCACCAGAAGTAGCTCCATGTATCTTGATATATAGCCCATGCTTTAGTCCCACTAGTGGGGACCACCAAACAAAATCATTCTAAGTGTTCAGTAACTTTTTGAATAAGGTAAAATCCTTAATGTAAATACTCAATGTCTCATCTGAGACTTGTTACTTTTTGTTTTTTTTTAACATAGAAACTAAATCTGAGTCTAACTGATTTGCTCTGGCATAAAGCATGTAATAAGCTAAAAAGGAACTGAAAACATCCCATAATAACTGTTTCCATTTGGTCTGGTTTAGTATTTTTAAAAATCAGATATTAAAATAAAATGGCAAGTTTCTGGTCTCAATTCTGGTTTCTCGGTGACTCATTGCAGGGATAACTATTAGTTTGCATTTTAGCATTGGTCACAGGAGTGCTAATGCCCATGAAAGGAATATCTTTGCTGGAAACCTTGGGCCTGACATCTAGTGTTAAAACTTAGATATTTTTGTGTCCAATGCCCAGTTCTAAATCATGGCAGCCTATGCATGGCTCTCCTGGCTCTTTGTGATACTTCTGTATGAATATAAGGAGTCAAAGCTTGGGAATCCAATCACTGATTGGGTACAGACTCAGTGATGCTTCTTGTCTGTGATGCTTGGTTTATTTCTGAGATTGTTGTAAACAGGGGGATCATTTCATTCTTCCTACTTGTTCCCTCGGTGCCTACCACAGTGCTAGACATGTAATAAGGGCCTAAAAAAGACTTGCCAGTTGATTGTCACTAGATTTGATTGCACATGAAATCTCCTCTTTGTCCCCCAAATCATCTTATAATTTTTAATATTGCACTTTTCTGCTCAAAGCCTGGTGGCCATTGACTTGAATTCTCCAGGGGAGCTCTGCATTCTTAGGAGGTAGAGCAAGCAAGCTTTTCATGACTACACTTATTGACAGTGGTCAAGTTCAGAATTGTCCCTTGTTTAGATGTTTGCTATATAAAATCATATCAGTGGGGAGGTGGTGTGGTTCCAGTTGGATTGTTATTTTGGATTTACTTCATAAGGTCCATAGTTTAATGCAGTTGTTCATCCAATCGATGATTATGCTATTATGATTGGATAGACTGGAGCCAGCTTGCATTGGCTCTTGAGAGCTAGTTGTTAAATTTTAAGGGTAAGTGTTTTTACCTCAGACATAAGTAAACATTACAAATCAAGGTTCCATTTGCTTTTCCATCAATTGTCTAGAGTTAACAAATAATGAATAAAATATAATGTAAAATTGTGTTGTGTATTCATTTTTTTTCCTCCAAAGAACTGGATATTAAATATTTAAAGCACACCACTGATTGTGATATGTTTGGCCTATGCATAAATTCTAACAATTTAAACCTGGAGTATAGGACTCTGCACAGCATCATGTTTTGTGTCATCAAATGAGTTAACAAATGTAAAGTACGCGCATTTAGGGTTTGCTGTGCCAGCAAATCCACTTTTAACCTTTCCAGTCACTCACTAGTTTAATGTGGACATTTTTCTTTAGAGAAACCACCGGCACCATCACAAGTCCAGGTGATCAAAGCAACCACTAACTCTTTCCAAGTTAAATGGGATGAAGTTCCTACTGTGGAAGGTTATCTGCTTCAGCTGAACACAGATCTGCCATATCAAGTTGCTTCACCGGATGCTCACGCAAACTTGCAAGGTGTTGTGATGTGCCCAGATAAACCTTTCCACTTTTCCTGTTATTAGTTATTACTCTTTTGCAATAGTTTCATTTATTTATTTATTTTTTTTGCTGAGGCAATTGGGGTTAAGTGACTTGCCCAGGGTTACACAGCTAGGGAATGTTAAGTGTCTGAGACCAGATTTGAACTCAGGTCTTCCTGACTTCAGGGCTGGTGCTCTATCCACTTCACCACCTAGCTGCCCCTACAATAGCTTTTTTTTTTTTTTTTTTTTTTTACAGTTACCAGCAATATTGTTTTTTTGTTTTTTTTAATAAAGCTTTTTATTTACAAAATATATGAGTGACCTTTCAACATTGACCTTTGCAAAAAAACTTTTTTTTTCCCCGGAGCTTTTCCTTTCCTTTCCCCCACCCCCGACCCCTAGATGACAGGTAATCTAATACATGCTAGATAGGATAAATTATATGACAAATACAATACATGTATACATATCTATACAGTTATCTTACTGCACAAGAAACATCAGATCTAGAAAGAGAAGAAGAAAAAAACAACCTAAGAAGGAAAACAAAATGCATGGAAATATTCACAGAAAGCGTTAAAATGCTGTGTTGTGGTTCACTCTCAGTTCCCACAGGCCTCTCTCTGGATGTATATCACTATCTTCATCACGGCATAACTGGTTTGAATCACATCATTGTTGAAGAGAACCATGTCCATCAAAATTGATCATCGTATAGTCTTGTTGCTGTGTATAATGTTCTCCTGGTTCTGCTGATTTCACTCAGCATCAGTTCATGCAAGTCTCTCCAATCCTCTCTGAAATCCTCCTGTTGGTCATTTCTTACAGAACAATAATATTCCATAACAATCATATACCATAATTTATTCAGCCATTCTCCAATTGATGGGCATCTTTTCAATTTCCAGTTTCTTGCCACTACAAAAAGGGCTGCCACAAACATTTTTGCACATGTGGGTCCCTTTCCCTCCTTTAAAATCTCTTTGGGATATAGGCCCAGTAGAAACACTGCTGGGTCAAAGGGTATGCACTGTTTGATAACTTTTTGAGCATAGCTCCAAATTGCTCTCCAGGATGGTTGGATCCTTTCACAGTTCCACCAACAATGTATCAGTGTCCCAGTTTTCCCCCATCCCCTCCAACAGTTATCATTATCATTTCCTGTCATTTTAGCCAATCTGACAGGTGTGTAGTGGTATCTCAGAGTTGTCTTAATTTGCATTTCTCTGTCAATAGTGACTTGGAGCACCTTTTCATGTGACCGGAAATAGTTTCAATTTCTTCGTCTGAAAATTGTCTGTTCATATCTTTTGACCATTTGTCAATTGGAGAATGGCTTGAATTCTTATATATTTGAGTCAATTCTCTATATAATTTTAGAAATGAGGCCGTCTACAGTAGTTTTAAAACCAGACTCTGCATAGCAGAAGCACAGCTTTCAGAATACCACCTCTCTTTTATATAGAAAATATTCTGTCTCTGTTTTCCATTAAGTAAGACTAGCAGGAACATGTAGTAGTAGAAGGGTTTTTCCTTCCCCTTATTTTCATGCAGTTTTTGTTGATATATCCCATGCTGCTGAGCTAATATGAAATGAAAGCTAATGGCTGTTCTGAGTATTACCCTGGAGTAGGCAAGGGAGGCATCATAATTATACTAACAACCCCAAAGAGCTTTTTAATGGGTTTCTGATCATTGACCTTTGTTTTTCTTCTATTTTTCCCAAATAATTTAATAGGAGTGATTATTTCAATGATATCATGACTTCTGCCATTTATCACTGGATTTTCTCTCTTGCAGGAGTTCAAACAGATTTTTCCAGACAAGCCAGTAATAACACTCTACCCCACAATGTAAGTAAAATTTTGGAGACTCTTAACTTGAGTTAGGCCAGAGGGTGACATTCCTGGTGACTTGATTTTTTGTTCAGATGAGCCGAGTCATACCTTTTCTCATTCCCAAGTGTCAAAAACTTAATCTGTAGCAACCCAAATTCAGACTGCTTTTTTTGCATAATTTTAAGATGCACAAAAGCTAAACACTTTAATTACCTATTGTGCACCATTTTGGTTTTAGTTCTTTTTATAGGTTAGATGTATATATTGTGTGGAAGAATTGTGATAGAGTTGACACCTTAGATTGTGTATTAAAAACAAACAGCCTAACACTTGGATAAGACTTCTTTGTTTTGTTGTTGTTGTTTCTTTCTTTCTTTTTAAATTTTTTTTTTATTAAAGCTTTTTATTTGCATAACATATGTATAGGTAGTTCTTCACTATTGACCATTACAAAGCTTTCTGTTACAAAATTTTCCCCCCTATTCCCCTTCCCTCCCCTAGATGGCAGGAAGTCCACTACATATTAATTATATTAAAATATTTGACAAGTTGAATATATGTATACATATTTCCATACTTATATTGCTGTGCAAGGACAATCATATCTACATGAACAAAAAATATCTGAAAAAGGAAATCCAATGCAAGTAAACATCGATAGAGAGCATGAAAATGTTATGTTGTGGTCCTCATATCCCTCTTTCTGGGTGTATATGGCTTTCTTTACTGAACAATTGGAAGTGGTTTGTAACATTTCCTTGTTGAAGAGAACTATGTCCATCAGAATTGATCATATAGTGTTGTTGCCGTGAATAATGATCTCCTGATTCTGCTCATTTCGCTCAGTATCAGTTCATGCAAGTCTCTCCAGGCCTTTCTGAAATCATCCTGCTGGTTGTTTCTTACAGAACAATAATATTCCATAACATTCATATACCATAATTTATTCAGCCACTCTCCAATTGATGGGCATCCATTCAGTTTCCAGTTTCTAGCCATTACAAAAAGAGCTGCCACAAGCATTCTTGCACATGTGGGTCCCTTTCCCTCCTCTAAGATCTCTTTGGTATATAAGCCCAATAGAAACACTGCTGGGTCAAAGGGTATGCACAATTTGATAGCTTTTTGAGCATAGCTCCAAATTGCTCTCCAGAATGGTTGGATCCGTTCACAGTTCCACCAACAATGCATCAGTGTCCCAGTTTTCCCACATCCCCTCCAACATTCGTCATTATCTTTTCCTGACATTTTAGCCAATCTAACAGGAGTGTAGTGGTACCTCAGAGTTGTCTTAATTTGCATTTCTCTGATCAATAGTGATTTGGAGCACCTTTTCATATGACTAGAAATGGTTTTAATTTCATCAGCTGAAAATGGACAAGACTTCTTTGGCAATGACTAAATAATAGTGGGGTTGGGGAAGAGGGAACTTTTCAGCTTTGCAGAAAATAAGGTCTTATTTGGGGGAAGAGGTCTCATCACCTTATGGAAATATGGCTATCTGACCCATCTAGAATTAAGGAAAAAAAGTGGTCCTTTCCCGTGTTCCTTCCAGCTCCTACTTCCCCAATCATCCTCATCTTCAGCCAGAGTAGAATCTGAAAGCAAGAGGATGAGATCCATGCAGCTGTGCAAAGGCCACTCACCTGGAGTTTCTGCTGTTTGTGGTGGTCACTGTTCCAATATTTGGCTTTATAGCTTATAACCAATTGGACAAGGGCATTAGCCACAATACTTTGACAGTAAACCCCGGGGTTCTAAAACATTGCTAATGAGAAATGAACTCTGGGAGGTCCAAGCAGTTCCTTATTGAGCATTTATTTAGTGTCTCTCCCCCCCCCTTCCCTCGAGGCTGTGATTAAAAACCAAAAATACACATACAAAAAGCATAAGGAAGAAACAGCAACAACATCAAAAAAAAGTTGATTATTTAAATATTTAACTTAAAGCACAGCTACAGGAGGGGGGGTGCTTGGGATTGGAGGCAAAAGACTTTCCCTACAATAACAGTTGTTACGGATTTATGAGAGCAAGCACAAGACCTCCATGGATTCTGAAACTAATGGGCTTGGCCCAAGTAGGAGACACTTAGTTCTCCAGGTTTGGGCCTTCTGAATGAACATTTGGATATGAAAGGCCATATGAAGAGTCATAAGTACTTTTTTGTAGCTAAATATGTATTCAAGTTCTAGGGAAATGAGATGACTTTGGAAACATTTCCTTCCAAATATGCTAAAAATAAAAATACATTTTTGTGCTTAGACAAAACCTTAGCTGGTTAGAAAATTCAGCTTTGTAAAAATTCCTCCATAAGATTTCTCTTAACTTGTAAGTGGTTTGCTCGTTTTCTGGCAACAAAATGGGCTAGAAAAGCAAATTTGCATCTTTTTTGTATAGGTATCTCAGGAAATCTAGAAGTATTGCTTGGGAAACTATTTTTGTCCAACAATTAATGCTTTCTTCATAAAAAGTGACTGCATTCCAATTCAAAATTAGACATTTCCTAGCTGTGTGACTTTGGTCAAGTCACTTAACCCTAGTTGCCTCAGCAAAAAAAAAAATAAAAATAATAATTTGACATTTGAGTATTATTTTGAAATGAATGAAAGCAAATTCCTTTTTAAAATTGATATGAAGAGCACCAGCCCTGAAGTCAGGAGGACCTGAGTTCAAGTCTGGTGTCAGACACTTAGCATTCTCTAGCTGTGTGACCCTGGGCAAGTCACTTAACCCCAATTGCCTCAGCAAAAAGCAAAAAAAAAAAAAAAAATTGATATGAAAGTGAATCCTTCCAATGGGAGAGAAAAAAGCCGCAGTAAGCTATGCTTACAAAATAGTTTAATGATTGTTACATAAATAATCATTTCAAATTAAAAGTAATGACTGATTTTTGATTGTTTCTTACTTTGAAAAAATGATGACACAGATTTGAGTTCTCATCTTCTTTCTTGTAGATGCCAGTTTCTCTCTTATCTCAAGAATTATTAAAGCTAGAAGACACAGGCAATAGCACAGAATCTGACCATATAGTCAGAAAAGGAATTGCGGTAAAAAGTCAATCAGATCGTAAGGAATTTGAGCGCAATGCCCCTTTAATTCCACCCTTTGCACTGGCAACTCACATGGCAGATGGCAGCTGTTCAGTGGATATGCTCAAGAAAAATGAAGGTATGGATGTCAACCTTTCAGTTGAATGATTAACACCCTCATGATGCTGGCTGAAAATAACATGGGCTTTTGGAAATACATGTGGTCCAATAGATAGTGTTAGTTGCAGATTACTTATTAATAAGTGATAATGTACAAAAAGGAGGAAATTATTCAGGTTGTCAGTTGTCACTGTTAAGTTTTGTTTAGTTTGGGGGAGGGGGATGTCTTAGCATTTATTAAGCACCTACTATGTATCAGACACTGCAGTCAGCACTGGGTATACCAAAAAAAGCACAAAACAGTTCCTGTCTTCAAGGATCTTACAATCTAATAGGGAGACAACATGCAAGTAAATATATGCAAATCAAGCTCTGTAAGAAGAGATAGAAAACAATTAAAAGGGAAAGCATTGGAATGAAGAGAGGTTCAGGAGGAAATGGAAGAGGAGGAAGGAGCCCATTTCAGGCATGGGGAATGACGGAGAGAATGTGGGGTTGGGGAGCGGGTGAGAGGTGGGAAATCTCATTCACGGAATAGCCAGGAAGCTCAAATATTTTGGGGAATGAGGCATCAAAAGTCTGAAAAGATAAGGAGCTGAGAGATGTGTGTCACTTTGTAAGCATTCATTATGTCCCTGTTGTTTGTCGGGCACTTGGCTAAGCCTTGGTGGTACAAAGAATAGAGGGAGACAGTCTTTGCCCTCAAGAAACTTAAACAATCAGGTGTGTGTGGAGATAGTTTGAAGGCATTATGGGAAGTAACTGTATATCAAATGCAAATTTAAGAAACTAAAGGAGGTACACTGTTCTTACTTGCTGCCTATTGATAAATCTTGCAACTTAATGTGTAGTAGATTTTGTTACTCTACCTTACTTGGTGCTCATTGCATCATTCTATCTTCATCTGAAATTTAATAATGAAACTGTTTCACTAATATTTTTGGGTCAATTATGAGATTGGATCACTCTCATATTATGAGAGCCATCCACTGGAAGTTTTGGATAGGTAAGGAGTTCAGTCCAGACACAGGAGGCTTAAATTCCATTAGTTTAAGACTTCTCAATGTATACTTGACTACTGCAGGCCTTCAAAGGGGTTATAAATGCTTTTCGTATCAAGCATTATAGAAGTCACCTTTGTTGGAACTTTTTAAAACGTTTTAATTTTATTTTGTCCAGTTAGCAAAATCTGTTTTCTCTCTCTCCTGCTTCTCTTCCATGAAAAGTAATGAAAAAGGATAGCTAGATGAGGCAGTGGATAGAATACTGGCCCTGAAATTAGGAATATCTGAATTCAAATTTGGCCTCAGACATTTAACACTTATTGACTGTGTGACACCTGGACAAGTCACTTAACCCCAATTGAGAGAAGGAGAAAGGGAAAGAGGTGGGGAGAAAGGGAGGGAGAAAAGTAATGAAAAGCAAAACCTTATAACAAATATTCATAGTCGAGCAAAAAAAACAAATTCCTTATTGGCCGCCCCCCAAAAAAATTCCTTATTGGCCATGTCCAAAAAAAAATTATAACTATTAAAAAGAAATTGAAAGTGAATATTTGCACATATTAGTATAGCCATAATATTTCTGATCATAAAGGAACGGATTTATCAAATTCTTTAAAAATGATTTTACAGACACGCGCGCACACACACACACACACACACACACACACACACACTCCTTATCCATCCTGTAGGAGAGTGGTAGTAAGGTGAATATTTTCATCTTCCTTTGTGAACGTATTCTCTACAAATACCAGAGGAAATGGCTTCCTAGTATTCTCTCTTTTTTTTTAATTAAAAATTTTTATTTGCAAAACATATGTATGGCTAATTCTTTTTTTTTAATTAAAACTTTTTACTTGCAAAATGTATGGGTAATTCTTCAATATTAACCCTTACAAAGCTTTGTTACAATTTTTCCCCCCTACTCCCCACCCCTCTCCTAGATGGCAGGAAATCCACTACATGTTAATTATGTTAAAATACTTGACAAATTGAATATATGTATACATATTTCCACACTTAAAATTTTTGTGCAAGAGAAATTGTATCTACAAGAAAGAAAAATCAGAGAAAGGAAACCCAATGTAAACAAACATCAATAGAGGGCATGAAAATGTTATGTTGTGGTCCACATTTCACATCCCTCTCTTTGGATGTATATGGCTTTCTTCAGTGAACAGTTGGAAGTGGTTTGAAACATTTCATTGTTGAAGAGAGCCATGTCCATCAGAATTGACATATAGTCTTCTTGTTGCCGTGTACAATGATCTCCTGGTTCTGCTCACTTCACTCAGCATTAGTTCATGCAAGTCCCTCCAGGCCTCTCTGAAATCCTCCTGTTGGTCGTTTCTTACAGAACAATAATATTCCATAATGTTCATATACCGTAATTTATTCAGCCATTCTCCAATTGATGGACATCCATTCAGTTTCCAGTTTCTAGCCACTATAAAAAGGGCTGCCACAAACGGCTTCCTAGTATTCTCAATGCTTGGTCTCAGCTATAGGTATAGTAGATTGTATCAGGACACAACAGGGCAGCTAGATGGCACAGTGGATAGAGCACCAGCCCTGAAGTCAGGAGGACCTGAGTTCAAATCTGGTCTCAGACACTTAACACTTCCTACCTGTGTGACCCTGGGCAAGTCACTTAACCCCAGTTGCCTCAGCAAAAAAGAAAAAAAGAAAGGACACAACAAAATGCATTCAGAATTAGTCACCCAACCTGCTATTAACCTGAGGCAAGTAGGTTCATGTGTCAGCACTTTTTGAAAGTCCCACTCAGTAGAAGATGATAATGCTGTTGTAAAGGGGGACATGGAACTTTTACATGTTGGAAAGTCTCGTTTGAATGTGTCAGCAGGCTGCAGGGGACCCTGGTGATGTGAGCCCAGAGCTCAGGAGTGCAGCTCTTGGGGATCTCCAGAACTGTAGCTTTAGAACAGGATTTCCTCTGAATCACACACCTCTCTGGGTCTCCTCTTCTGTAAAATAGGGATAACAATGTTGTTGTTAAAGGCAAATGAGATAATTGTGTCACAGGGCCTGGTACACAGTAGATGTGTTAGCTATTATTATTAGATGTGGAAATCAAGAGATTCTTCACATTTAGGCCCATTGATGGACCTCCATTATTGCAAAACCACCCTAGCCAAATTCAGTGGGCTCAATTTCCAGAATGTTGGCCACCACGTGGCTTATGTCAACCACAGATATCCAAAGTGGGAAAGGGCTGATGTGCAGGTAGGGGTGCCCACATCAATTAAAATCACAGCTCTTTGGAAGTATCTTTAATTTTAACCCATGCTGTACTTAAATCTATATAATGAATATTTTGCAGTTTTTCCAGATTCTGGAATCTATTATGTTCACCCTCTAATACAGATAAAACTCAGTGGCTCTCGAAACCATCCATCTGGTTTTCTTATGCTGTGAGCCACACCCTGCCCAGAGAACTTGCGGTTTCTTTTAGAATGTTTTAGAAAGCCAAATGTGGCTTTTACATTTGTCTCAAGAGACCTTGCTTTTCTAAACTATTAATTTTAGATGGAATCTTTCAAAATATGTATTTGGTGGGGACGGGAGTTGGTGGGTTGGGATGGGAATGTCCACTCCTACCCCTGAAAAGGAAAGAAAATAAAGGTCAGTGAAACATTGGCACATTAAAAACATTGAAACATAAAGATGCAGAACAAAAAATCTCAAAACATAAAACCAAGGAGGATGGTTATGTTACTATTGTGTTAAAGTTAATACAAACTTAAAAAAAAATTAACACACACTTAAAATTCTATGGAATAGGGGCAGCTAGATGGCACAGTGGATAGAGTGCTGGCCCTGAAGTTAGGAGGCCCTGAGTTCAAATCTGACCTCAGACATTTAACACTTCCTAGCTGTATGACCCTGGGCAAGTCATTTAATCCTAATTGCCTCAGCAAAAACAAAACAAAAAAAAAAAAAACTTGACAAAGTGGGGGGGGGGAGCAAACAGCAGCAACAACAACAAAAAAGATAAAAATATTATACTTTGTTCACTCTCCATAGTTCTTCTACACAAGTCTATTGCAATTGCCTCCAATCACCTCATATAAAAAATATTTTAAAACCTCAAAGTGAGGATTAGTCATTTGGCCCAGGACTTTGCTGAATTCTTCATGGGCCTGAAATTCTCTGCAGGTTAAAGTTTTTTAAGTTGATTTTTTTTTTTAACAACAGGTGCTCAAACTTCAAAAAATGTAAGTGAATCATATGGTCTGGATTTAAGGACAGTAAATCCTGAAGCTGCTGCATCCAGTGCCATTTCTGGTACACATACCACAGTACCCCAGCGGATCATTAAAACAGAGTCAACCAATACAAATGGGGCGGTTGTTAAAGATGAGACATCACTCACAGCATTCAGTGGAAAATCAGAAGGTTTGCAATATTTCATGGGCTGTATTTTGAATCTTGTGTATAAAACTCATCTTGGAGTGAATCAAACAGAAAGCACTATAGTTAATATCCAATAGTTATGACCTGTACTCTAGCTCCCCATTTATTTAGAATCATGTATATGGGGGAGGGGAACATTTGCCTGTGTCTATACATGCACATATGTTGCCAGTCATTCATTTTGGACCACAAATTAATAGATTTCCCAGCTTAACTGATTTCCAATTTTCCATATTTTCTTTTAACTTTAAATAGAATTACTTTCTTATAAATTGGTTGGTCAAGTTTCATACATATTTAACTATTGGAATTTCTGTCCCTGATAATATAATGAGCACATGTTATAATAAATGTTATAATAAATACTATTATTATTGCTATACACATATATATACTATGCATGTTATAATAAATACTATTATTGCTATACACATTGTTAATATACTTACTATATAGCTAGATATAGTCACATGCCAGTCAACATTGATTGTTGTATGATAATATCATTAATAATTTTTAGTGGGGGTTCAAATGTATCAATTCTTCTACCTCTCTTCTAAACTCATTGAGAATTTAGTTTCTCTGAAGTTTCTCCTATAATGGTTAATGTCAACCATTTTTGAAGGAACCATTTGACATGAGGTAGGAGAATATTATTTGAGTGATATTGAGAGATTTATGCCTTTTTAAAAATAAGATATCTGTAAGTCTCATCTGAAAATCTATTTTTAGCCGATGAAACATTTGTGCAGCCAGTAACCAAAGGCAGCTCTGCTGAAACCCAGGACTCTGCTGTTCTGTTACCAGTAAGTGTTTGGTTTCTTGACATCTTAGGGCTTTGGGACACTAGGTGTCTACAATGATCTGTTTTCCAGATGTTGATCATGTTTTGAAACTGACAGTATTTTCTACTTTTTCTGTTAGTAGCAACTTGAATTAATTTTAGATATGACTGAAAGAATAACCAAATATATAAAGTAGAAGGGCTTGTGAGAAAAAGGCCATTAGTCAGCTACTAAATGGAAGTCCACCAGGCCTAGTGCTTTTTTCCACTGCGCCACCTAGAGGCGTGAAATATAACGCGGCCCTGCTGTGCTGGGCAGACAGAAGTTCTGCTTTCAAGGAGTTTATATTGAAGCCACAGAAGACAACATGTATACATGTAGGTGTGTAAATGCATGATCATTTGTAGGGGACTTACTGAAAACTGCATCAGGGGAAGGGGAGGCAGGAAAGTCCTCATTTAGAAGGTAGATGATGGGCTTCAGAATAATATCTATTATATATTTAAGAGTAAAGTAATGGAAGTATTCAATTGGATTTTGACCATATAAATAGTCATATATTATTTATTATGGAGCTGGCTTATGTATTGGCAGCAATTCAAGGGGTAGACGTTGCAATTCTATTTGTCATCAGAGGAGGCTTTAAAGTAGGATGGGCTTTTGGTTTTTGGTTTGGGGTTGTTTTTTTAAGCAGGAAAATATTCAGTTATTGGATTTTGCTATATGTAGTTCACTTTCATGGTAGACTACATTCAAAATGTATTTTGGTTTTGATTCCACTATTAGGTTGTGCAGAATCCCAGGTATTTATTTCAAGCCCAAAGATAAGTGTTCATAGGTTGCCCCTGAGCCTAGAAATAAGCCAGTTCAGAATGATGCGCTCCTGACTTGTTCTTCTTGGAGCCAACTGTGACATCAAAAAGACTACTCCTATTGTGGTGGTTAAAACTGTAGGTTCTCAAATGGGTAGCTAGATGGCACAGTGGATAGAATACCAGGTCTAGAGGTTAAATCCAGCCTCAGCCACTTATTAGCTGTGTGACTCTGGACAAGTCACTTAATCCTGTTTGCCCCAGTTCCTCATCTTGCCAAATGAGCTGGAGAAGAAAACAGCAAACTCCTAAGCTGACTGGCATTTTAACAGAAACAACTCTAAAAGCATGTGAACTCCCATTAAGTTGATAACTCAGAAGCTGCCTGGCTGAGTACAAAGCCTCCCACCTCCTAGATTTTGAATGAGCATTGCTGGATCATTGTTAAGCTAACAAGAAGACTGTTACTTGTGACCCATTCTTATGGTACTGTTTCCTTAAGTCGCTGCATGAATTTATTTGACCTATTTTTTTGTTGTTATGCTACAGTATGGCAAAGCTATATAATGCTTCTTTCTCTAATGCCAGAAAGATACTACTTCAAAGCCAATGACCCTAGAAAGAAAAGGAGAACGACAGTGGTGTGATGTAGGGATCTTCAAAAATAACACCGCTTTGGTCAACCAGTTCTACTTGCTGCCAAAAGGAAAGCAGAGTATTTCTAAGGTAGTCATTGATACATTTTTTCCTGGTACACATACATGCAAATTAAACTTAAATGCAACCAACCAACATTTAAAAAACATACCCATTATACAAATGTTATTGTGCTAGGTATTGGAATGTTTAAGGCTATACAATTTTACTTCTGAAACCTTAAAGCAAATGATAATCATTAGTTCAAGTATCCTGATCCAATGAACATTAGTATGACTGTTGGTGATTATTGGGTGTCTCGTATTTTCTTCCTAACCCATTTAAAAAGCAAGTGCTAGCTAATGAATCCTTTACATTTTTAAAAAAGAAAATCATTGCGCTTATTTTATGAAATTTGTACGATAACATAATCCATATTTATATAGCATTTTCTAGCTTACAAATAACTGGCTTAACATCTACCTCAAAAGATAGATATTGTAGTTAGAGATTTGGGAAATTTTCTCAAAATATTCTTCCCCAATTTACTTAGCTAAATCAAATAATTGTTTATATATCAACATTTCCCAAATTAATTTATTGAAAGAACTCAAAAGAGTTTTGTAAAACATTTATGGCACCCATAAATGTGGGCCTAGGGATATGAAATATATGTAAGATAAAGACGGGTCAGGGGAATGTCAGAATAAAACATAGGAGATCTCAAGTATATTTTAAAAACTTAATTTATGCTTAATTTTTATATTTTCCCCCGTAAGTATTGGATATGAAGCCATCACTAGCATAAAACACACTCTTATTTAAAATTCTCATTGTACAAATGACCAGTTTTCCATCTCATGCCAATTTTGAAATATTGATAAATAGTTCAATTCCCTACTTTTTCAAATAATGATAATTTAAATCCTTTTAAAACCCCATTATAGTATGGAGGGAATCATGGATTCTTGAAAATAATGTAAATTCTGGTAAGCTTTGGTAGTTCCTTAAGTTTCAAGAGCATCCTCAATGAAAAGCCATTGAGGTAATGAATGTTTGTGAACCACGAGAAATCAGGAAGATTATCAAGATACAAAGGTTAAAATCTATTGGAGTAAATACAATGAAGAAACCATGAATCCTTAACTTACTAAATATAATAGAAAACATATACATGACCTTAAACTATTTTGAATATAATTAAAACTTACTATGTTGGAGGTATTAGGTAGAAGCAATCTCGATAAATAAAAATGTAGAAACAATGCAAAAAAGTTGTTGCCAAGTGTTAAAAATGTAACATTGCTATTGCAAGCACAGGAATTGTTATTGTTAGTTTGGGATAAAATCCATTTTGCTCTTGAAAAATTCAAATACATGTTTCTTTTCTTCAAATGTGTGATTTCTTTGATATAGGAAACTCTTGGTAAGAAAAATCTCTCAGCCAATGCAGAGCTGCTAGTGGTTTATAACTTTTGTAGTCTTGAGAACTGTTTAGGGCACTGAGAGACTTGCTTACTTATACAGGGTATGTCCTGATGCAGACTTGTACTCAAATGAACCTCCAAACCACTTCTCTATCCACTATATCATGATGCCGTTACAAGAATTAGTTCCAAAGCTCTGAACCACTTTAATGAAGAAAATATTCCCATTTTGTGGTTTTTAAAATGTTGGCTGTGGTGATCATATTCTGCTTGTCTTTTTTTTTTTTTTTTCCTTTTAAAACAACTTTGAATTGGATAATAATTCAGTGGTGTCCTGCCAGATGAGCCTCTCTGTATGTGGTTGGGTCTCTTTCAAATAAAGAAAACTTTCTCATCAAATTTAACGCTCTCATAGGCACTGAGATTTTCCCCAGGAACTCATTCATACCTCACAGTATTACCCTGGTAATGCAAATACCTGCTTAGTCTGCAGCATCTATCCTTAGGCAACAATTGTAAATTGTTTTATTATTGCATTTCTGTATCATTCTTTATTAGTCATTATGTCTTTTGGCAAAGACCTTTTTCTTTTTTCTTGATTAGACTATAATTAACACTGGGTTTCAGGATGAGTAATGAGTGATGGCTGTTAAGTGTTTTTCTCTCTGATGTTTTAAAATGTAGTCACTTAATTGGAAAAGTTATAGCATATTGTAAAAATATCCTCCCCACCCTCAAACTTATGCTTGTATTTACATTTTTAGGTAGGAAATACAGAAGTCCCAGACTATAGTTTACTTAAGAAACAAGATCTTGTTCCAGGCACAGTGTACAGATTCAGGATTGCTGCCATCAATGGCTGTGGGATAGGCCCTTTCAGCAAAATAAGTGAATTCAAAACATGTATTCCTGGTTTTCCTGGAGCCCCTTGTGCTGTCAGAATCTCAAAGGTAAGAAGGGAGCCGAAGACTTAACTGTGGGCAGAGCTGCAGACATTTTATGCATAGCAGGACAGTAGGATTATGGATAACTTTTCAAAAGAAATAGTAATATAGGGAAGGGTAGCTTCTGAAAGAGTATATAATATTTGATTGATTACTTAGAGAAATGTATGGGGCAAAATTATAAAGAACTTAGGGCTCAAATGGCAGAAAAGTCAGGAAATCTAATTTCTCTCTCAGTATAATCATCTAGAGTTTGAGAACCAAAATTTCAAGACAGGTTGAATTTAAATTCATAATCCTCCTGAGATTTTCTCTATAGTGAAGTGACGGTGAAAGGAAAGAGTGCCATCTTGTGGATTTCCAGGACATGGCCACTAGTTACCAAGTGTGTGTTTATGACGAAGTAGAACTCAAGGCATTGCAGATCTAGTTATGGTTGGTTTATGAAAAGTATAACTTAAAAATCTTCCCCCTAACCAAAAAAAAATCATAATAATCTGTATTTTGAATAGTAGAGTGCTTCTAAACAGCATGTACCAGGCTTATTCAGATGCTTGAGAGCCCAAATAAATATTTTTGTTCTCTTTCTTTCCCCTCAAGAATGTTGACTGTATCCATCTTTCCTGGGAACCTCCAGCTTCACCCTCTGGAAATATTTTGGAATATTCAGCCTACTTGGCTATTCGTACAGCACAGGTGCCAGATAATCCAAGTCAGCCCATGTTCATGAGGATTTACTGCGGCCTGAAAACTTCCTGTGTAGTAACTGCAGGGCAGCTCGCCAATGCGCATGTTGATTACACCTCTAGGCCCGCCATCGTGTTCAGAATATCAGCCAAGAATGAAAAGGGCTACGGACCAGCCACCCAGGTTCGATGGCTTCAAGGTAATGATGGTACAGGGTTTTCTTAAACATTTTTTCTTTGCTTGAAAACTGTTCCTTAGTAAGTCAGTTGTGATAATCAATCTATATTTGGGATTCTCTATTCATTTTTCTAATAGACTTCATTGACTCTCAAGGTTTTAGAAATATATAGTCAATTCTAGATTCCGATAATGGCAGAAAAGAAGCAAAGATGTCCTCTGAAAAACCATCATGCATTCATCCCTGAAAGTCAAACTTTGTTTGAAAAGCTTGCTTTTATTATTTGTATTATTATTAATTGGCTATTCCACCCTTCTCTTCCAAGAATGGAAAGGGTTTCCCTAACTTCATTGGGTGTGAGCAGTGCTCTCTAAAAGTTGTCTTTGGTTGAAATGTATGATGCAGATTTCTTAGTGCCCTTTTGTTCCTTTTTTGATTTAAACACAGGATGAATATCAGAATCCTTGATTTCCCAAATTAATATTCATTTAACAACTTGACTAATTATAAGATGAGTGAGAGAATGAATTTCTTGTTATTTGTCTATCCTACCTAGCATTGGCAAAGATATGCTGTTCTCCAGAATGCTTTAGAATTTTTAGGAGTCTAGAATTTTGGGTCTGAAACCCATCTTGGCTATTTAAGTTAGATTATCTGACTTTGAACATCTCTTTTCTGGATATCAGCCTGCTCATCTTTTGCAAGAAGGGAGGGAATGATGTCTCTCTGAAGAGTTTCACTTCTCTTCACTACTTGAATGCTACTAATACATTTGAAACCATCTTCTATAAGTCAGAATTGAAGTGTGTATGTGTGTGTGTCATTCTTTTGCAGAAAGGAAGGAGTCAAGTTCCAAGTAGAAGAAGCACCTTAACAGGAAAGACATTTTGACAAAGTATTTTACATATTTGTAAGATTTTGTAAATGTCCTAAATGTTTTATTTTTGCATTGTTTTTTAACCTTGAAATTGTACACACTTTTTTTACATCTTAAATCTAAGCATCGGACAGCCTTACTCAGGTTTGATTCCATCCTTCGGTACGGAGGTGTTATGAATTGGCTCCAGGGCGCTTGTCTGTTACTGTTGGTAGTGATTTCATAGGATCTCTTCCTGTTCCCATCGGAAATCAACACTGAGCAATAATTGCGTATGGATATCCAGAACGAGAACTGCACAAGACTGTTTGCATTCTTTTTTTGTACCACGTAGGGTGAGTAGGGTATGTCTTAACTTAATGCACAGTATCCATTGGAAAGATTGAATGAATTGATGTATGTATGTTCCAACAACTAATTTAAGATGTATAGAATATTTTAATATATAACTTTTGTAAAGAATTGGGATTTTTATACTTCAGTATTTGTAATGAATGTCTTACCCCAAGGTTTTCCTGAAGAAATATGCAAAATCTTAGACTCTTAAACCCAAGAGACTCTAAACTCTAAAAAGGCAAAATAAATGCACTACTCTTGTGTTAGGTTACCTTGGCCTTTGTTTTGTTTTTTGTTTTTTGTAGGTGAGATGTATGAATTTCTAGATATGTATCTTAAAAACAATGTTTACAATGAGCTTCTCTGGCTTGCCAGCTCTGCCTCTCCTGGAGAGAGCTGCAGCCACATTTATTTAACCTGTATGCATTGCTTTGGGCATACGCTTGCTTTTTGCACTGGTAGAATTTTAACTTACCTCATTATTATGTTTGTAATCATTTTTGTATGGCTTCCATAACGTGTCTGAAATACTTAGACTAAATAAATATTTAACCAAAGTTTGAAATAAATGGTAAGCAATTTTGCACATATTAAATGCCAAGGGATCCTGTATGTGTGTTTTTGTGGCTTTTTTTTTTTTTTAAGTTGGGGGAATTAGTTATGAAGCCGTAAGCAAGTGTTTTTCAGGCATGGCTAGCTTTAATGGCTCACTTGCATTATTTCAGTAATCCTCAGTTAATACCAGCTGTTTAAAAAAAAAAAAAAAAGACTACCCTTTTAGTCTGCATAATTAACTGTTAGGATAGGTTTGTAAAACACTTCTCACTGACAGGAATAAATTGATCTCTAGCTTAGAATATTTGTTTGACAGGTATATGTATTTAGTAACTAGCTTCTCTGTTCTAGTCCTAGTGGTGAATTTGAACCTTGATTCTAAAAAGGTGGCTTAGAGGTTGGAGAGTGAGAGGCAGGCCTTCTATGCCAAGAGCACAATGAATAAAATAAGCCTTTTAGATTAAAAAAAAAAAATCAAGATGCTCATACATTCTCTATGATGACCTCAGAGGCACTATTCTGGTGATGTGACAACTGAGGTGGGGAAACTTCCAGCTTTACCAATTTTTTAATGACTGATCTTGGGGCTCTGTTGGTAAGCAATGAGGAGTGGAGGGAGTACAGTGGAAAGAGCCCTGGGCCTAGAGTCAGGAAGACCAGGATTTAAATCTAGCCTCAGATACTTACTAGCTGAGTGACTCTGGGCAAGTCATTTAACCTCTATATGCCTCAGTTTCCTCAACTGTAAAATGAGGATAATAACAGCCCTACCTCCCAGTATTGTTGTGAGGATCAGATGAGATGATATTTGTAAAAAAGTTTAGCACAGGGTCTGGCACAAAACAGGTGCTATGTACACATTTATCCTCTTCCTCCTAAGCACCTATGGCTTCTCTCCAATGGAACAGTTGTTTTCAGAATCTCCACCATGTGCTCCTTGTGTGGTAACTTGTAGGCAAAATTTTCTATAACCATATCTGCAATGACTTCAGTGGCTTCTTTTTTCCTCCTTCCCAGTTCTGTAAGCAGATTTAGATTTGAAGAGCAATGTCCCCATCTTCTTACTTTGCAATCTTGGCCTACTGGATTTGGTAGTGATCTCCTGGTGCTACATGCTCTCAAAGTATGCTTTCAGAATACTGTTATCTTCATGTTTAATATAATTAATTTTATTGGTAGTTGTGAAGGGGGCAAATAGAAACTTTCCGTTTTTAAAAAACAATCTTGTCTGCATGTAGGGAAGCCCCCATTATTCACTCATTAAACCCACCTGGAAGAAGGGGAAAGTAGAAATGTGGTTTATTTTTCCAGGTATTGTTAAGAATCTTCTCATTCAATCATAGGCTCTACATTGACAAGGTTAATTTTAATCAATGCAGAATTTTTAAATTAAAAAATTATGCCATTAGAAATTATCTCATTGTTGCTATTGAGAATAGCTCATGCTTCAGTTGTAAACAGTTTTATTTTAAGTCTCCATCTGTAACTTAATTGACTAGTGGAATTTCTAAGACTATTTTAGGCCATTCCCATGTAATGTGTACTCATTGATCTGTAAAATAAAGCACTTTTTTAAACCATTAAATATTTTTAAACAAACAGTTGCAATCATTATTTTTTTTTTAAATATGTGGAATAAACAAGACTCTCCCACCTTTCCTCGGGCGATCATCCAGTTCCACTTGAAGACATTTTTCCCAATGTTCTCTTATTTCTGCCTTCTCGGGTCTTAAAGCAGTTCTAATCCCTTTTTCCTTTGTGACAGGCATTCACATGCTCGTAGAAAGAATCATGATTGGTCTCAGTCTCCAACAAAACTTATGGTATGACCCTATCTATTCTTCATGTCTTCCCGTAGATGCCATCCTTCTTAAAATATGGTACTCAGAACCAACCCACTATTTGAGATGTGATGAGACTATCAGAGTATAAGAACCACCATCATGTTCCTCTGCTTTTCTCTACACAGCCTCATTTTCTCTGAGTGAGTCTCTGGGGCTGCCATAAGTGTCTCATTAGCTGTGCAGTCCAGTCAAAACCCCATTTCCCCTCAGATAAGACTGTTCAGATATAATTTCCCCTAAGAGTAAAATTTATATTTATCGTATTAAGCTTAACCTTCTCCCCTGGCATAATCTCTGGATCCTGTCTCATCCACTTTTCTCAGCTTCATGATCTCTGCAAATTTCATTAACCCACGATTTTTTTCAAATTTTAGAAATTGCTGGACAAAGCAAACAGTTCTTAGAGATGATCCATTCCATACCTTCCGCGTCAATATTGAATGATTGTCCATGGTTCTTTGGGAATGTCTGTCAACCAGTTTCCACTCCACCTAATGATATTATGGTATCCATTAGAATGTAAGGTCCTTGAAGACAGGACACATCTTTTTGCCTTCATTTGTATGTCCTGAGTTGATCACAGTTCTCTGATGTTGTCAATGTGGGAATTCCTTCCAGTGGTATACATTGCCACCCACCTGTCTTTTCATCCTTAATGACTTGTCCATATCCTCATATAAACTGCCATCTATCACCCACCTCTGCTCCCCAAGAGCTCCATCTGGTGTGTTCCTCTTGGTTGTTTCCTATTGCATGGACACAGCTGACTGTTCTTCAGTTGTCTAATGCTTTCACTATGATCGGCTTACCTCCTTTTCCATTCATATATCTCTGATCTTCTTTATCACACTTCTCCCACATAGAATTCTTCACTGATAGTATGCTACAGCTTATCTGTGCCCATCGTGAATCCTTATGTTGTCTTTTTGAGGATACGTAACTATGTGGAGATTGTGATATTCTTTAACTGAAATGATAACACAAGAATGTTAAAGTTAGCAAGATGTGTGGTTCAGGGAGAATCTTGGGGGGGATTCAAAGCTCAGTATACTTCCCCAAGGATAGTCTAATCTACTCTTCAGTCTGAGCCAAACCCATCGTTCGTGTATCAGTGAGTCAGTCAATGGTTATGAAGCACTTACTATATATTAGTCTGCACTAAGTGCTGGGGATACAAAGAAAGATAAAAGTTTTTGCTCTTGAGGAGCTTATGGTCTAATCCCCAAAGTGTTGTGGATACTATATAGATAGACATATAGAGATATAGATCTCTATACCTATCTATATATGGATATAGATACCTAGATCTTCTAAAATAGCCACACCAAAATCTAAGACTTTTGGGACATTCTGTGTAAAAACTGTTGAAATAATGCTATAGGATTTTCCAACTACGTACCATTGTCAGAAGATAGGTGTTTCTTATCCAGTTGGGTTGTTTTTGTTTTTTTAATGCATGGTCAAACTTCAGAGTGATTAAAATTCTATTCAGAAGGCTCTATACAGCTAGTGGTACAGTGGATAGAATATCGGACACACCTGAATTCAAATTCAGCCTCAAACACTAGCTATGTAACCTTGGGCAAGGCACTTAACTCCTCTTTGCCAAATTGTAAAATAGAGATAATAATAGCATTTATTTCTCAGCAAAAGAAATATTAGTAAAAAACAAAAACCCCAAGTACTATATGAATGCTTAATCCTCAGCCCTTCTCATTTTATTGCTATTATCACCTTATTAGCAGTTTGATAGCCAAACCCAATTCCCTGTCCCTTGGCTTCTTACTTTTATTATTATTTTTTTTCTTAATAGCTTTTTATTTTTTCAGAAACATGTAAAGATACTTTTCAACATTCACTTTTGTAGCTACCTTGTGTTCCAAATTTTTCTTCCTTCTCCCACCTCCTCCCACAGACAGCAAGCAACCCAATATAGCTTAAACATGTACAATTCTTCTAAGCATATTTCCACATTCATCATGCTGTGCAAGAAAAATCAGATCAAAAGGTGAAAGGAAAAAAAATCCATGAGAAAAACAAGAAAGATAAAAGTACTATGTTTTGATCCACATTCAGTCTCCATAGTTCTCTCCCTGGATGTGAAGGACTCTTTCCATCCCATCTATTGGAATTGCCTTGAATCATCTCATTGAAAGTGTCAGTCACATCCATCACGATTTATCATTTTGTAATCTTGTTGTTGCTGTGTACAATGATTTCCTGTCTCTGCTCATTTCACTCAGCATCAGTTCATATAAGTCTCTCCAGGCCTCTCTGAAATCATCCTGCTGATCATTTCTTATAGAACAATAATATTCCATAACATTCATATACCATAACTTACTCAGCCACTCTCCAACTGATGGGCATCCACTCAGCTTCCAGTTCCTTAACATTACGAAAAAGGGCTGTTATAAACAGTTTTGCACATGTGGGTCCTTTTCCCTTTTTTTATTATCTCTTTGGGATACGGGCTCCAGTAGAGACACTGCTAGATCTAAGGGTATTGCAGTTTGATTTGGCTTATTATCTTTAATATTGCTGCATCGACTTGTCACATCTGATCTTATCAATTTCCTTCTCTTCCATGCCTTTCTCTTTCATGTGAGTTCTTCACATATCTGCTCTTTGCTCTTCTCCCTTGACTCCCTTTCTGAGTCTTTCTTGAGCCCTTTGCTTCGCTTCTCAAGATTTCCCAAATTGTCTTGTCTTCTTTATAATTCTCAAGCCAGCAAGACATCGTTTACAATTCTCTCTTTTAAGAATAGTGAATGACACTATTTGACAAAAACTGCTGGGAAAACTGGAAACTAGTGTGGAAGAAATTAGGGCTTGACCCACATCTAACACCACATACCAAGATAAGATCTAAATGGGTTCATGATCTGGATATAAAGAGTGATACTATAAGTAAATTAGAGGAATGTAATATAGTTTACCTCTCAGACATATGGAGATGGAATAAATTTATGTCCAAAGAAGAACTGGAACTCTTAATTGAAAACCAGATAGATAACTTTGACTATATCAAGTTAAAAAGTCTTTGTACAAACAAAATCAATGCAGACAAGATTAGGAGGGAAGTAATAAACTGGGAAATCATCTTTACATTCAAGGGTTCTGATAAAGGTCTCATCTCTAAAATATATAGAGAATTGTCTCATATTTATAAAAATTCAAGCCATTCTCCAATCAATAAATGGTCAAAGGATATGAACAGACAATTTTCAGAGGATGAAATTAAAACTATTTATAGTCATATGAAAAGGTGCTCCAAATCACTGATCAGAGAAATGCAAATCAAGACAACCCTGAGGTACCACTTCACACCTGTCAGATTGGCTAAAATGACAGGAAAAGTTAATGATGAATGTTGGAGGGGTTGTGGGAGGGCTGGGACACTGATGCATTGTTGGTGGAGCTGTGAACGGATACAGCCATTCTGGAGAACAATTTGGAGCTATGCTCAAAAAGTTCTCAAACTGTGCATACCCTTTGACCCAGCAGCATTTCTATTGGGCTTATATCCCAAAAAAATCATAAAGAAAGGAAAAGGCCCCACATGTGCAAGAATGTTTGTGGCAGCCCTTTTTGTATTGGCTAGAAACTGGAAATTGAATAGATGCCCTTCAATTGGAGAATGGCTGAATAAATTATGGTATATGAATATTATGGAATATTATTGTTCTGTAAGAAATGACCAGCAAGATGATTTCAGAGAGACCTGGAGAGACTTACGTGAACTGATGCTGAGTGAAATGAGCAGAACCAGGAGATCATTATACACGGCAACAACAATACTATATGACGATTAATTCTGATGGACATGGCTCTCTTCAACAATGATATGTTTCAAACCACCTCCAATTGTTCACTGAAGAAAGCCATATACACCCAGAGAGAGGGATGTGAAATGTGGACCACAACATAACATTCTCATACTCCTTGATTGATGTTTGCTTACATTGTGTTTCCTTTATCTGATATATCATTTGTGTAGATAAGATTTTTCTTGCACAACAATGATAAGTTTGGAAATATGTATACATATATTCGATTTGCCAATAATTTAACATAATTAACATGTAGTGGATATCCTGCCATCTAGGGGAGGGGTGGGGAAGTTGGGGGGAAAAATTTCTAACGGAAAGCTATGTAAGTGTTATTGTTGAAGAATTACCCACACATATGTTATGCAAATAAAATAAAATTAAAAAAGAAAAAAAAAAAAGAATAGTGAATGAAATGGTAAGCCAGGGGTTCTTAACCTTTTTTATGCCATAGATCCTTTTGGAAGTCCAGCTCCCTCTGAGTCACATACATCACCAAAAAAAAAAATAATAAATTGAAAATTTATTATGAAATAAAGACATGATTGTTTTCCTGCCCACAATTTCACAAATCCCTTGAAATGCATACACATATGCTTTGCAGGTGCCTGTGGACCTCTGATTAAGAATCCTTGTCAAAGACATCCCCAAACTTTTTATGTTGCTTATTTAGAGCTTTGGGATTTTCTCTAGAAGCAGTGTTTTAAAATTATGGTGACTTTGCAGAAGTCTCCTTAAGCCAAAGTAAGAACTCTTGAGCTGCCCTGGGGGCATGGGGAAGTCATAGTAACAGCCTTTTTCTGGGTAGTTCAGTAACAAGTTGAAATACTCTATCTACTGGGCTAAACCTTGTGGAAGGTGACTGACAGACCTCAGACTCTTTGGTGAAAAAAGGTGGGTGCGTACCCCAAGCATTGGAAGATGTCCCCCAGCAGAATGGGTAGATGAGAACAATTCTAGTACCCACAAAGGGGGCTGGAGTGGACACTGGAGTGCTAAAAGCTTAGTCAAACATGGATGACTCCCAAGGTCTTCCAAGGCATCTGCAGCTATGTCCAGTCAGTTTTACTTTGGTAATTCTGGAAGAGCAAGACTGACACTTTGTACAACTCAGCCTCACTTAAATTCAACTTATTTCCAAGTCAAGATATCATTCTATAATGTCACTGGTCCTCTTTGAAAAATGAAGGATGGGGGCAGCTAGGTGGCACAGTGGATAGAGCACCAGCCATGAAGTCAGGAGGACCTGAGTTCAAATCTGGTCTCAGACACTTAACACTTCCTAGCTATGTGACCTTGGGCAAGTCACTTAACCTCAATTGCCTCAGCAAAAAAAAAAAAGAAAAAAATGAAGGATGAACAACAAAAAAACAGTTCACTGATACGTTATTACAATCCTAGAACCAAATGTAAAATAGATACTGAAGGAAAGTTTTAGAGCCATTCCTAATAGTAGGGGAAGGTGGGTAAAAGAAACTCATCTCTATTGGCTTCACCTAACATTGAGTAGATCAATGGAGCACACAGATTGCCTATTAGTGATCTGTCACTCTTGCCATTTGACCAAGGCATCTTTTAAACTAAAAAAATAAAATAAAATAAAAAATTAAAATTGAAAAGCAAATCATCATCTGCACAATGAAATATTTTCATCCACTTGGCTTTTCCTGTGTGGATGATTAGTTCTTAATCTTTGAAGTGATCATAGCTCTCTTCTAGGAGGCTCTTCAATGTCCCAAAGTGTGATCTGTAAAAAGGAACACCTGGAGAACAGAGACCAAAATGAACTGCAATCCCTGCCTTCAAGGAGTTTACATTGTTTTATGATTCATATTTTGTAAAGTAGACATATATATATCTGTACATATATATTTAAGGTAATTTGAGTGCTCTTTCCCTAAACAGCATGAACTACTAGAGGGATCAAGAAAGGCTCATAGGAGTTAGCCCCTGACTTGACCCCGAAGGAAGCTAAAGATTCTGGAAGTTTCAAGTGAGGCAGGATTGCTTTCCAGGCAGGGAATGGCTTCTGCAAAGCTGAACAGAGAGGGGAGAGAAAATGCTGACTTTGAAGAATAGCAAGTAAGTCGTTTTGCCTGAGAAGGAGAGTAGATGAAATAGGCTGAAGCCA
Organism: Myrmecobius fasciatus; assembly: GCA_023553655.1. Classification (NCBI taxonomy): domain Eukaryota; kingdom Metazoa; phylum Chordata; class Mammalia; order Dasyuromorphia; family Myrmecobiidae; genus Myrmecobius; species Myrmecobius fasciatus. The sequence goes on along the minus strand of JAJPUD010005961.1, from coordinate 51,574 downwards.
CTTGTGAAGGAAGAGCTTTAAAAACCAGGCTAAGGAGTTTGGTTTTTATCTAGAAGGAATAAGGAGCCATTCTTGTGACTTCAGAAAAGTCACTTTTCTGGGCCTCAATTTCCTGATGTGTAACAAGCTAATCTCTAAAGTCCCTTTCCAGCTTTTATGACCCTATGACATTTGAGCAGCAGAGTGACATTATTAAAACTACTTGTTAAAGTCTTGCCTGTCCCAAGGCACTAGTGACTTATGCTGGACTCAAAGTTTCACAGGAAAGACTGGAACGCGGACTGGTGGAAGGGCAGAGTGGAATACTATATCATTACCTTGAATAAACTGAAAAGCATTTGCCTTAAACTCTCACTCTTTTTGAACCCCCAAATCCTTCCCTCTACCAAACCATCTACTTCAGCCAACTTCCCTATTTCACTTGAGCTTTCTAATTGCCCAGATGGGAAACCAAGTCATCTTTGACTTTTTTCCTTCTTCCTTATCCAATCCATGGTCAAGTATTGTAGATTCTACCTTGTTATCTCACATCTGTCCTCTCTTCTCTACCTGCTACCACCATCCCCTCTGGACTGAATTTTATGAATAGCCTCCTAAGTCTCCCTGCCTTTTTTTTTTTCCTCTTCATTTCAGTCCATCCTTCACACAGCTGTCAAAATGAAGTGCGAGTATGTAATTTTCTCACTCTGCTCAGAAAACTTCAGATTTCTAGGACGTGGGAAGATCAATCCAAAAATGCAGATACTTCTCAGTACATACACACACACACACACCACTTTCCCCTATGATCTCAAGCAGAACTAATAGTCAGCCTTCTGAATGAGGTGTCGATATTGTGTTTTGTTCAGACCACGCCTAAGAGGATTGTGTTAGCTTTAAGCACCTGACATGTTTTAGAGAGGATTTTGACAAGTCTTAGAGTGCATCCAAAGGAAGTCAGCCAAGAGGGCTGGGGTACCTCAAAACTATGCTGAGAATCGGCTCCCCAACCTGAGGATATTTAGTATTGGGACTAGCTGTGTTTGACTTATTCTGCTCAACAAAACGATGAGCAATGGGTAGAGAAAAATATCTGGGGGCAGCTAGATGGCGCAGTGGATAGAGCACCAGCCCTGAAGTCAGGAGGACCCGAGTTCAAATGTGGTCTCAGATACTTAACAGTTCCTAGTTGTGTGACCCTGGGCAAGTCACTTAATCCCAATTGCCTCAGGAAAAAAAAATCCTAATATCTATGTGTATTAGGAATTTCCCATACTCTTCTAGATATCTAGATATGGCTTGGGCTGCTTCTAGAGAGAGTGGGTCCCTCTTCATTAATCTCATCAGTGTAAAGGTGGATGACTACAAATGATCTTCAGGGTTTTGGACAGTACTGAGAATCTTAGTCTAGAATCTATTCTGGTCTCGGGGTAGAAAGACTTGAAAGTGGAAAGTTGAGGTCACCAGCAAAAAAAAACAAAAAAACTGCTTGAATTTCAATTCCTACTTCTGGGTGGTCAAGAAAGTGAATTTAAAATGTCCTCCTTGCCAGGTTAAAATTCAGAGCTTTCAGATTTCCAGTTTGCTAATCCTGGGCAGACAGGATTTCAGTACACAAATCAAGCAATGGATGAGACCAGCATTAACACAGCCCTGGATATGAAAGTCAGGTTCAACGTCATCACCTCTGAGTTCTGGGGAGTATAATGTGCTTAGTTAGATGCTGTTAACAAACACTGGATACGGGTCAAGAAAACCAGTTGGGAGGTAAGTCACCATGGATACAGGTCAAGAAAACCAATTGGGAGGTAAGTCACCATGGAGACAAATTGCTCTAGAACTCCAGAAATGCTTATTTTGCTTATGCTTAGAACTTCATACTTCTAGAAAAAGCTACCCTAGGTAGCAGGAGCTCCTGGCCTGTCTCGTGTCCTTGCTTCCCTTGGGCAGTGGGTCTATTGAAACAGGTTTTAAAACACATAGAATCAAAAACAAATCCCAGTCTTGAGGAAGTAAAATGACTTGTCTAGTTGAACCAGGGATTAAGTGGTAGAGGCAAGATTTAAACCCATGTGCCTCTCCCACTTCATCATATGCTTCCTCCCTAGTGTGCCAGCTCTCCCCTCCACCCCCACATCTTAAGTCTTCATCCTCTCCTCTTGGGATTGCTGCCAGTACCTCCCAGAATGGGTTCCTCTCCTCAAATGCAGCTCTTGCTCAGGGGAAAGGGAGTATGTTCTTATCCAACATTTCCTCTGCTATCTCTGCTCCGCTCCCGAAGGGGAAGGAAAAGAGAACATTGGAACGATTTAGCCTAGATACTATAGCTTCATTTATAGGTGAGGCAACTGAGGCTCAGAGAGGTTAGTCAAGCTGCTGGTGGTCACACAGCTCATTGTGTCAGGGGAGGAGGGATTGGAGCCTCGGCAGGTCTGACTCCAGAACTCTATTTCTCTTTTTTTTTACTTAGGACAATTTTTTAATTTGTTGGAGGGGTGGGGGGAAGAGAGAACAACAGCTAAATCAAGGATTTGTTCACAGCTTCCATTCAGCTGAGGGAAATATCAGAATGTTCTCCAAGCTTGGCTGCAGGGTGGCCAAATCTTTAGAGAAAGGGGGAAAAACAGCCTCAATGGGGTGCAAATTAAGGCTAGAGAAGGGCCGGTAAAGAGCTAAGCAGGTAGGCTCAATAGTGATTTAGTGTAGAGCGAATATGTTAGCTATAAGGAATCAGGAGAGCAACCGATTAACTTTGAATATGCCTTGTCCACCCTTCTAAGTGGCATTGCCCAGCTGAACTTGGCAGTGGGACTCCCACTGGCTGGTCTCTTACAGCTGCTGGCTTCTGTTATCAGTCAGTCTTCAAGACTGAGGAGGGCAACAGCTGGACTATACAATGGAAAACTTCTAAAAAGTTTCATCTGGAATTCTCCCCTTATAAAAACTTCACAGCAACTGTTCCAAAGGGAATTCAGCCTTTTATCCCACCACCACCACCCCTACAAGTTAATATATTCAAACCCAAACTCCTTTCCATAGAAACATCTTCCTAACCCAAATCTGCACGTCTGTATCAGCTTCCCATTCATTTCTTGCTTTACCAAAAGTATCATTTGCATGAAGCCCTTGGAGACGTAAAACCAACTTGGAGGAGTTGAAATATTTCCTTGTTTTGGGTGGCCACCCCTGCAGGGCTAAATCATTTGCATGGCATGGTATGGAAAGTGTTGCCAAGGAATTTCCTTCTTTTTGAGGGGAGCAGACGTTAGTGACTGTTAGAGAATTAATTTTATATGAAAGGTTATCTTTGAAATGATCTAGGAAACAAATAGAGGGTTAGCTCTGTTCAGATACAGGATTCAAAGTAGGTGGTACAGTGGATGGCAAAGTAGGTGGTACAAGGGTACGTGTGAAGACTTGGATTATTTAAGATCTCTTAATACTTCCTTAGCTAAGTGACCGTGGACAAATTACCTCACCCCTTTGAGCCTATTTTCTCAACCGTCAAATGGAATTGGCACCCATCTTGTCTTCCTCGTAGGATTGGGAGGTGTAAAGCCGATGACATTTATAAAGTACATTACAAACTCAACAGTGCTATGTCAATATATATTGTTACTTGTTTGTTTTACCTTCTATTATCCTGAAGGAGAACTTTTTCAAGCCTTAGAGGATAGCTGTAAATGCTAGGAACTTGAATATGAAACATTAAAAATTTATTTTACAGACAATTTTGTAAGACTTGAGAATTCTGATCAACATAACAAATGAAAAAGATGCCAGAGTGCTGGTAAAAGGTGATGGGCTCAGGCTGTAGAATGAGATGTGTATTGCTCGTACGTGCCTGATGCCGTAATAGCTTTTGCTTTACTGGCACACAGCAGGTACTACCAATGCATAGTCCCTTCCCTTTGGTTATGCATGATTTACAGATTTTTTCATTTTTCTCGTTTGGAGGTATGAAGGTGAGAGGGAGAAAAAATAAATTTTTGTTCATTGAAAATTAAAAAAAAAGTAAATTAGGTTAAACGTGTGTGTGTGTGTGTGTGTGTGTGTATGTGTGTGTGTGTGTGTATAGTTTCAAAATGTTTAGGTGTGGGGAATGACAGTTCCACTACTGCCTTAAATAAGATTGCCCAAACATTTTTGGTTGTTGTTGTTTTTTTTTATTAAAATTTTTTATTTGCAAAACATATGTATGGGTAATTCTTCAACATTGACCCTTGCCCAAACATTCTTTTGTAGTTATTTTGTTGTTTGTTTTTTTGGATATCACTGGGACCTTTGAAATCTTTTGGATTCAGTTTCTTCCATAGGGATGCAAAAATTATAAGTGCAGATCCACTCTTGTTCTACCTACCTGAGCCAGAAAGCATCCTGCTCTAATTCACCTTAGTCCATCTATCTCTTTGGGACCCACTGTCTGGCTACCCAACCAGGACATCCTGGAGAAGCAAATCTTTCACTCAGCACCTTGGTTTTTGGAGAACGCTGCCCTTTAAAAGAACAGCTGTGGAAAACAGTAAGAAAAATCACCAGTACTGCTCCTTGGGTTGGCACAGTCAGAGACAGCCCGACAACCATTAAATGTGGCAGTAGAGGTATTATTTCATGTTTCATCAACGTGATCAGAGTGCTTTCTATTGTATCTCATTGCTTCACATGAGTAAGAATACCTGGGTTCGAATGCCAGCTGTATTATCTCTTTTGTGTGATGTTGAGCAAGACGTATTTCCCTCTCGGTAGGTCTATTTCCTCATCTGTATAATGAGAGGCTGGATCCCTTTGCAGCTCTGCTTTTCAATCATCCATACAAGCCAGTGTGGTACAAGGGAAAAAAACACTGGACTTGGGAGTTAGAAGGCCTGAATTCCAGCAATCCCGGCTCTTGTCATTTACTAGCTGTATGACTCAGGGCAAAAAAGTCATCTCATCTTTTTGGCTAATCAGAAATCAACAGAACACATTATAATATGACCACAATAGCCTAAAGGGAAAACAACATTGAAAGACTTCAAGATCTCGACTGATGAAATGACTAATTATGATTTCATAGTACTGATAACAAAGCATATTTTCCATCTCTCAACCAAACGAAGGTGGGTTAGGTGTGAGAAATGTGAAAAAAATCACCTAAAGATGGCTAGATGGTGCACTGGAGAACATCCAAGGATGGAGGCAGGAAGACCTGAGTTCAAATCTAGCCTCAGATACAGTAGATAAGTAACCCTGGGCAAGTCACTTAACCCTATTTGCCTCAGTTTCCTCATCTCTCAAATGAGAAATGACAAACCACTACAGTATGTCTGTCAAGAAAACCCAAATGATGTCACAAAGAGTCAGACAGAACTGATTAAAATGACTAAATTATCTCTCTTGAGCCTATTTTCTCATCTGGAAACTGGGAATCACTTGTGGGCTGATTCCATGACGTGGTTATTGAGCATCAAAATAGCCTATATAAAGTGATTCATAACTCTTAAACAGCATAATCACTATTCCTCTCCATAGCGTTTACTAAACCACCACCATGTACTTAGAATAGATTCAGAACTTAAAAGTCTGAAAAATTGTCAAAACATCTTTGGTTAATACTCACTCTACAGGGTACAAACTCTTGCTGTGCAATGAGTCAGTGAATTCAGAGACAGATGGGTGTGCTTGGCAATCAAGCACCTGCCCAAAAAGTACGCGGCCATAAGCTCCCAAGGGCAGCACCAATCTACTGGCATGCACGGGCAAATATTTAACACACAACTGAAAACCTGAAATCCTGCCTCAGGCCCAGCTGTTTGACCTTGAGCTTTTCTCAACCTGTTTTTCCTCATCTGTAAAAATAGGGCTAATAGGAGTACTTACCTTGAAGGAACAGTGTGAGCATCAATAAGGTAACTCATAGGAAGTGCTTTCCCAATTTTTAAAGCCCTAGATGGATGGTGCTGGTCATTATTATTAGCCAAACTTGGAAAGGGCAGGAAGGGGGTGATGGTCAGAAGCCAAAGCAAGGAATCCCATCTCACCACTTCCTCTACTTGGTGTCATCTGTAAGGAGGGAGGGGGAAAAAAGGGAAGGAAGGCTCTGCAGGCCCTGCTACTGAGGGCTCCTTATCCTACTCTACTAATCCTAGGATTAATCATTAATCTGATTCCTGTATCAACTTCAGTGTGTCGAATAGACTGAGGCTAGAACCTCAGTGACGTCTGGCTTGCACTGCTGTCAGGACTTGCAAAGGCTAACAAAGCATACTCCTTACAACACCTAACCTGTTAAATTGTCTTGGATTCCCAAGCCAGGCTGATGCTAAGGCACGGGGGAGTATTCTGCACAGGGGCTCACAGATTGTGTCTGAGTGGAATCTGAACCCTGACTTCAAGACCAACGCTCTCTTTACTAAGCCATGGTTACTAGTGGTAACTCGATTTCATTCAGATTCCTAATTGGCCCCAGAAGAAAAAAAATTAAGGAGATTGCTTATGAGGACAATGGCAGAAATTGTATGGTCTATAATTAAAATGGAAACCATTTTAATAATCCCTTAATGTTAATACTGAAATCTTCCCTTCACTCGCTGTACTGTTCATGTATGTGAGCTTAACTGGTATTTAAGATACGTATAATATAAAGAGCACAGTCCTAATTATCCATCATTCTAGTCAACCATTGCTCATTTATTATCCATTACTTTGATATCTATTTATCCATCTTTCCCCATCATCTATCAATGAATGTTACCTATGCAACTACCCATCCATCTATTTCTGAGTAATATCTGCAGCTGCCATGGTACAGTAAGACTGCCATTTTTACTTTATTTATTTTTTGCCGAAGCAATTGGGGTAAGTGATTAACAAGGTCACACAGCTAGGAAGCAGTGTCTGAGGCCATATTTGAACTCAGGTCCTCCTGACTTCAGGACTGGTGCTCTATCCACTATGCCACCTAGCTGCCCCTTGCCATTTTTATTTCCCCAAAGAACAGAAAATCGTATTGTGAAAGCCAGATATTGTAACAGTCCCTAAATCTAGTGGATCATCCAAGCTGATATGGTTATCATGTTATTCCCAGTTTAATATTCTACATTTAGCATAAAACAATAATGATGCCTTGATTTTAGTCTGCATATAAAAAAATCATAATGATAAAAAAGTAATCAGCCATCACTGGAATGTATCGCTAAAGTTCCATCCTTGGAAAATGATTTTATTGCTACATTTCCTTATATATGTATGTATACACATTTATTTTATATAATGCATATTCCTTATTAAGTAAGCTCCCTATACTTATGAAATCACAGGTCTAGTAGAATTATACATTGGTTATAATGTTAGTTTTGTTTAGACATTGTCCCAAAAACTTATCCTGGTTTTTGTCACCTATATACATGTGCATGGATTCACACAAATATAAAACTAGCAAATATGTATATGTACACACATATGTATGTAAAACTCTTGTGTTTAAGAGATATTTACATGGATATATTTATAGCTGGGAGCTTGCCTATTCTCCAAAAGAAGATAAAAGCTCCCTTTAATGTTTCTCTTGATAAAATTCTGAGATGGAATAAAAAAAAATTAAATCACTCCTAAGGCAGGGATTAGGAAAAATCAATATGATGTTTGTCACCTGGCAACACAACAACAGAATGCTGTATTGGGAGGCAAGAAGATGCAGGTTCAAATGCTGCATCAGAAAGACACTTACCTCCTTTGTGATCTTCATGGCATTTCCTTCCTTGGGTGTGTTTCCGCATCTGTAAATCAAGGCGGAGCTGGATGGCCTAGATGTTGGCAACTCAGAAGGTTGACACTGGTCACAGATAAGTGACCTTTGGTCAGATAACAAGGCAATGGCAGCTGCTTTTACATGAAGAATTTGCTTTGGGAGAATTATGCAATTATCCCAGGTAAGGTGATGATCACCACTGGACAACACAGATCCAAAGGGATTTGGATACTGCTGCTAACCCCTTCCTGGCTGGGTTACCCTGTGTATGTCACTTTTCCTATTCCCCAGTTAGCAGCAGTGCTAAGGAGGTGGTCAGTTCTCTAGAACTGAAGTTAGAGGGAGGGTCCAGTCTGCACTGACCAGCAACCAGGGCACAAGCACTCCGATCCAAGTTTTCTCCTGCCAGGAGGACAAAAAGCAGGGAAAGTCCCTGTTTGACAAGAGTGAGGCATTGTAGTTAGCTTTTAAAAAAAGGATCATCTATCTGATCAACTCTGAAGGATGTGTCTCCTTTTCAAAAATGAGGTGATTCAGGTCAATTCTAATAGACTTGTAATTCTTGGCAAGAGAGTTTGGAAAAGGAAAAACAGAAATCATCTGAAGAAAGCTCCTTACAAAACAGATCTGATGAAATGAAAAAGGCAATATGAAAAAGAAACTGATTTGTTGAAAAATAGAATTTGTGAAATGGAAAAAAAAAAAGCAAACAAAACACCTCATTTAAAAGTTCAATTGGCCAAATGCAAAAGGAGATAAAATGAAGAAAATAATTAAGTAAAAATCAGAACTGAATAAATTAAATAGACTTGTGATGGATAGAGCCACCTGCATCCAGAGACAGGACTGTGGGGAATGAGTTTGGATCATACCATATTTTCATCATTTTTGTTGTTTGCGTGCTTTTTGTTTTTCTTTCTTGTTTTTTTCCCCTTTTTGATTTGATTTTTCTTGTGCAACATAATAAATGTGGAAATATTTTTATTAAAATTGCACATGTCTAGGGGAGGAGGATGTGGGGAGGGAGAGAGAGATGTGGAACTTGAGGTTTTGAAGGAGTGAATGTTAAGGGCTATCTTTGCATGTATCTTGACAATGGAAAGTTATTATTAAAAAAAATAAATAAAAATAAAATGTATTTTATAAGGTAAAAAAAAATTATCTATGGGTAATCAGTGACCATGTGGGCCAGTTTATTAGAGAACCCAGGCCCAGAAGTTAGTGCTCTGACCAGGGATTAAAATCTAGTCTCTTGATGTGGTTCAGTAATCCATATCACATCATGGAGAGTAAGACAAGAAGCCCCACAGGTTTCATTTTGGGAGTGTCATGGGATAGAATGGGTACACGTGATGGTGATCACAGATAGACAAATATTAGTTATCTATTAATGGCTCAAATGGCACCTGGAATAGGAAGGCAAACTACTCTCTAGAGGCTCTTGGGCAAGGTAGATGGTGTAAAAATCATTTCTCCCACTGGAGAATAAATACCCTTCTTCAAAGATCTGTTAATTTGTAAAAATATCTACTAGCCAAAATAAATCCTTGTTCTGCAATTCTGGTGACCCTATTAATTAAAACAGAACCTACAATTAATCCCGATCAAATAAAACAGGGCAGAAAATATAAATCCTCATTAGAAAAACCCTGTCACACCCCCAAATGCCAACACTCTTCCCCCACCAAGAAAAGAAAGCTAAGAACAAGCAGTTTGCTAAGTTAAACCAAGTTACGTTATCTAATCAGAGTTTATTGCAAAGACAGAGACAACAAACCCAAAGTTTGAGCCCTCTCTTTCCCACTTTGCACTCACTTGCTACCAGGTCCTTCATTCATTTACTCACTCACTCACTCACTCACACATGCATCAAATAGATCTGTATACAGAGTGTCAGTTAACAGTTCTTAAAGTTCCCCTAGTATAACAGGAAACTTGAACATTTCAATTAAAAAGTAAAAAAGAGCTCATTTGCCACCAGATTATATATAAAATTCTTCTAGAAGAGGACAGTGTTGTATTTAAGATTTTGTTTTAAAAAAAAAAATACACAAAATGGAAAAAGTTGTCACTTCAATAGCACTATGACCAAATTAAATTCAATATATTAATGAGATAAAATAATGTTCATAAATTAAGACAGAGAGAGAGAAATCTGGCCAAAAGAAGACCTTCAACAACTAACTCAAAATAACATACTCTATTAACAGGCACAATAAACAGTATTGCTAATTGTGAACTGTTAATGGGCCGAGGGCAGCTTTAAATTTAATAGGTTTGGACAATGCTTGGTTAGGGATTAACATTAAGTTTTTAAAATTACACAAAAGCCCCCAACCTCCCCCCAAACATTTGTGGCCATTTAAGTTGTAAATAGTTTACCAAAAAAAAAAGGGAAAAAAAATCCTTTAAAAATTAAGTTTCAATAAATATGTCAACAGCTAAAAATCTAGCTAAGGTTATCATGCAAGACATTACTCAATTTTATAACCAAGACCAACTCAATTTTATAATAAAGGCAACTTGCATTCAAAATGAACTCTACCCTCATATTTTATTAAAAGGGCAAACATCATGAATTAACCCAGCTGTTTACTTGAATTATACAAAAGTAACATGATTCAATATGAAAATAAGAAACTGTCTACAAATCTCTGACAGTAATAAATCGCAATATACAATGCATACAGGAGTCATACAGAGCAACAAACTCTTGTACAAAACAAAAATATTTTAATACCTTTAAAATCCAAATTTTTTTTTCCATTGAAATCATTCATGAAAAAAGATTCTCCAGTCAGAATTCACACCTCAATCAGGGAAGCTACATTACAGCTATTAATATACAAAGAGACATTTCTCTTCCCCGTGGTATTGTATGTAATGTCTCTGCTTAGAATTGTCCGCATCTCTCTCGTCTATGTTCTCAGTTCAATTTTTCTTCAAATCATGAGAATTGAATCTGTTGAACACCAGAAATTTAGAAAAGAGAATTAATTTGTTTTTTTAAAAAATCACTTTTTAAAGCTAGGCCTCTGTTTTGCTAAATAATTTCATTCATTTTAAAAAAATTATTCATTTATTCATTTTCCCAAAAAGAATCAAGTTTTAGAAACAGATACAATACCTGTTGATATGATGTTGTATAAACCATAACATTTTGTTGCTGGCCATCTGTGGTTATTAAACCGGCTGGTAATTGATTAGCTAAAAGACAAAACATATTTTTAAGGCACAATATTAAAGCTGTTTTTCTAATCAAGTTCAAGATCCTGTGGTTCCAACTCAAAGCCCTGGGTTCTATTTCCAGTCCCATCAATGGTAAGCCATGTGATTTTCAACAAGGAAATTAATCCCCCTTTTGAAATGCTTGACCTCTTCCCCTCCTCCCTTTCTTTCTTAACAGATCAGGGTACTCCATCAACACACACTTATTAAGAACCTACGATTATCCGTCAGACACTTTGCAAGGAGCTTGTGAAAAAAGCCAAAAATGAAATGAAAATACAAAGTGCTGTTCACCCACCCCCATCCCTTGAGAACATTTCCCATATGAAGGGCTTTATATGGCAAAAAGGCATAATTGTTCCTAAGAGTACACCAGTATACCTACTACCCTTAGTCTCAAGTACAACTGCCTCTAAAGATACAGTCTGAGGTCAATCAATTATTTCAAAAAATATTTGGACAGCTATTTCAATATAACTGGTTTCCTGTATAATCCTATGTACTTTATACATAAAAACAATGTGAGGAAGGGGTCCAGAGGCTTTAGAATGTCAAAGGGGTCCATAATATGACCAAGCATGGCAAAAAAACATGGAGAACCCCTACACTAAACTACCTTTGTGGGGTGCTGGGGGGGGAGGGTATTCATAGCCTGGTCTATACTTTTGGCAGTAAGCTAAGATGACTGGTGAGGAAGACTTGAGACAGGGAGATCAAGTAAGAAGCTACTTGTGAGTACCTACCTCAGGCAGGTGAGAGACAAGGGTCCAGATGCCTGAGATGGGGTGGGGGATGAACCCAATAGATGTGGTGGTGAGCCACTGGACCCGAGAGAGAGGAAGAATGAGCAGGTATATTTGCCAACATGAAGCAGCAGAGGAACAGCTGGATCCAGGCAATTAGAAACAAAGAGAGGAGGAGCTAGGGCTAGGGGGAAAGATGAGTTTGAGCTGTCCAGTTCAGTCTGCATTGGGCTGCTGAGGCATGAGAATGGAAGCTCAGGAGAGGGATCAGGACTAGCTATGTGGAGAAGAGAGAAAAAGAAAGGACCCGGGACACAATCTTGAGATACATCCTATGTCCAGGGGACACTTAGAGGACTTATATATATGGATATGGAGACCCAGAAAAGGAGGCTGAGGAGTCATCAGAGGTAAGGGAGAAGACCAAGAAGAGAGCAGAGAATCCTTAGGAGGGAAATGGAGGACTCTACCGGACCACATAATGCAAGTGAGAAGGATGGGGCCTCAAAAGGTCACCAGATGTGGCAATTTAAAGATCATCACCTCTCTGGAGAGAAGTTTCATTTGACTAATAAACCAGAAGGCAAAGTAGCAAGGATCAAAAACAACATTAAAGTATTCAATAATTAGTTATCAAGATGTTCCCCCTACCCCAAGGAAATAATGATCCTAATTTGTTGGGTGGGAATTTTTTCTCCTTAAATTTTTCTTTCAGAAAAAAAAAAACCCAAAAAACCCCAACAGCTCAAGTCTTTACAGCCATTCCTACAAGTCCAGCTTGGAGATGCTGCGTTCGGACTTTTGAGCTTTATTCACTGCCACATGCACAGCACAAGGGCTGGTTGGGAAGCATTAACAATGTAGCATATGTCTGAGAATCATTCCAAGAGACGACAAAATGTGCTCTCAAATTAGGACATGATGGGCATGTTAAAATAACTCAATTTACTATTTTCAACATTTATGGAATAATGTAGCCAGTCTTAAATCTCTAGTAAAACTAGATTGAGTAGATCAGATTAGCAAAACTGGCGATCCACTGAAGTTCTGAGTGGCAGGCGGCACCAGAGTGCACGAGCTGCTGGACCTGCACTTGAGAAGATTTCTTTCTCCCCAAATTCAAATCTGGCCTCAGGCACTCATGAGCTGGATGACCTCAGCAAATCCTTTAATTCTGTCTGCCTCAGTTTCCTTGTCTGTAGAAAGATCTGGAGAATCTGGCACGCCATTCTAGGAGCTTTGTCAAGGAAACCCTAAATGGGGTCTTGGAGAGTTGGATGCGACTGACATACCTCCCCAATGGTAAAGTCTGATGAATCCTTCTCAGAACATGTTATTAAATGCCTATTATAAAATACGTTAAGATTACAAAGGAAACCAATTCCACTGAGATACAGTTAACAAGGTCTTTGTTTAAAAAGTTGAAAAAACAATTTCTTAGCCCAGGTTAAGGATCTTTGTGACAGAACTCTCTCCACAGTGGGAGCAGGTGAAAGGCCAGGTATATAGCCAGTGTTCAAAAAGCAAAGCTCCCCATCAATGCCCTTCTCAAGGTATGCCCCAGGATCCCAGGCATACATGATACACTGAGGCATTCAAAATGATTTAGTTCCATCCAATTCTGTCTAAATAAGAGTCTTTGATACTTCCCACAGTCTCAAGACCAGGACTCAGGGGACCGCCATCAGGCCCAGTCCTGGAGGGGACTTACTAAAAGCTTCTTCGGTGAGCTCTTCACTCAGTCCATCTGTGGTCGTGACAGCTCCGCCAATCCCCTTCTCTCCTTTCATTGCCTGGAGAAAAGCCAAATGTAATTCAGAAAGAAAAGACCCTTTCCAAAGGCACAAATTGGCAGCTTCACCAAAATGGAGCATGTGAACATTTCTTAATGACTGACTGATTCTGAGACTAATGCCAATTTTAAGCCTATAATCATTACAAGACTGTTTTAGCAAAATCATGTTTTTTTCAATTACTTTTGAAAATGACAAAATTTTGCTTCCAGGCCAGGACACAAATATTGACTGGATTATCATTCATTCTCTATCACCTTCAAGTTAAATGTGTGCCCTACCATTCCCCAGCCTTGGAATGTTTTATCTATGATCATATAGGTGACCTATATCATAAAGAAAAAATTTGAAAACACGGGTTCCTGATTCTCTACAGAAACAGAGCTCAGACAACTATTGTTTCATTTCTCAAACAACCCATAGTACAGCAACATGTTCGAAGTCCCAGTTCCACATTCTAAATGGTGAGCTGACCCCTATGTCCGGCTCTAAGGATCCCTCCAGGTCTGACGGGTGATCCTCAAGGTCTGGAGAACCATTATTTGTGGAATCCCTTCTTCTCTTTACATATATTAACTAACAATGACCTACTACTGTGCCTAAGAAGTAGCATAAAAGTCACCAATGATTTCTACCCAAAAGTGGTCAGGGGAGTTGTGCCTGGAGCCTGAATGAGATACAGTGAAGGGGCTGGGAATCCTGCTGTGGGCAGTGGCAAATCCTGGGGGAACCCGCCCCTTGGAGGAGCCAATTGCTGTCCCCAGTACCTACTGACTCCTGGTTGCCTTTGGACACTAAGGACTGCTCTGAATGTTCAAACATCACCAAATGTTTGGATTTTTTTTTCCTTTCTTAATTTTTAAAGATTAATTTTAACTTCCAGGAATAAATACCAGTGGCCAAAACAAAAGCATGAAGAAATTAAATTTAAAGCACAAAGATTGCTAATGATCATATGTCTTCTCTCAAACTCCAAGACACCTACACCACAGTATGGAGGAACACCAATGTTTGCAGCTCCCCGGTGTCTCCAAAGATCTTTCCTTGTTTTTTGAGGATTAATTGGGCAACTTTTGCAAGTATCTATTCTTTAAAAACCACAGAACTTAAAATATAACAAAAAAAAGTAATGAAGTATGTATGGTGTATGGCACTCAACAGAGAATTTCTTTCAACCTGGCTTCATCTGGTCAAGGCAGTCAAACGTCAAAAACCTTACGCCTACTTGAACATGCTGTCGAAGTGAAACTTTGCTGAATTTCAGCTTGTTTACCCCGATGAGGCTGGCTCAGAGATAGGCATGTGACTTATACAAGATCCCACAACCTGGGCATTAACTTCTGGCCCTAGGGCTTCAAATCCAGCACTCAATCATGGCCTACACTGTTAATAACTTCTGGGTCAAAGGACAGGTGCACACAGTAGGAGATCTGAAAGCACAATCTTTCCAAGGAACTTTCTGAAAGGGAAGACTGGACCCAATGCCATAGAAGCATTAGAGGACATGTCTATTTTATCACATCTGCATCTTGACTGAATTTTGTTTTTCTATTATCTTCGCAAATTTGATGAGTGCCAAACAGATCTCAGAGTTGTTCTAATTTCCATTTGTCTGATTTAATAAGGTTCTCTCCTTTGAGACTTGTTCCTTCACGTTCTTTTTATCATTCATCCTCTGGTGAAGGCTCTTTTAAATGTGCATTCCTTATAAATTCTGCATATAAGACTTTCTGAAAGTTAAATGCAAAGATTTTTCCTTTCTTCTCCTCCCCCTTCCCCCAACTTGTTTCTCTCCTTGTCTTAAATAGATGTAAATACATCTGAATTTTCATATAATCAGGCATACTCTGTGTTGCTACACCTTACATTTAGGAAAGAGAAGTTGTAAATTAAATATGGTCTCTCCCTTACAAATTGAGTTTTTGTGTTGCTTGTCCTCTGCTTGAATAGTTTTTGTTACTAGTACACACAATTGGACTAGTGAAAATAAGCTTCTCTCAGAGATCATATACATTTCTCCAACTCCAGAAAGGGAGTACGACATTTTAGGTTTTCCCTTGGGGATAGTCTATTCTCTTGCAACATTGTCTTCTATGTGAAAATTTATTTGTGTGGTTCTGTGACAAGATGGCAGTGAGAATTGAAGAGAATATCAGACAGAAGAGATGGCCCAGGAGGCCAGGCCAAACAGGAATTAGCAGCAGAGGAGGAATCTGAATTGAGTCTTCTGAGGATGGAACCCCATGCTCTTTCCAATGGACGAAGTTATCACTTGGTAAGAATTCATGTCCCTCTTCACAATTGTGATTTAAAACATTTGTCCTTGTTCCTCTTGTTTCCCTGTGACACGTACATGGCACAAGAAAATTAAAGAACTGGGAAATAGAATTTCTAAGTTATTTAAGTTACTGGAATCTATGGTAAATGATGGTATGACATTAGTGGTCTATTCCCATTTTCCACCATCCTACCATTCAGTTCTCCCAACAATTTTTATTGAATAAATAACATCCAAGTATTTTGTGAAAAAACATTATTATTATTATTATTATCATCATACTAGGCAGTTGCTGTATATGCATCTGGTATTATCTCATGAATCTAGTTCACTGATCTCCACTTTTTATCATTATTGTTTGTAATTATGATTTGAGAATCTACTATAAAGATATACAAAGTCCTTTACTTTTTTCTTTTCCCTACTTTATATTCTTAATCTTTTAAAAGTTCTTTTTTGTATCAGTTTGTAATTATTTTATCTCATCTTTTTTTTCCCCCTGAGGCAATTGTTGTTAAGTGACTTGCCCAGGGTCACACAGCTAGGGAATGTTTTAAGTGTCTGAGACCAGATTTGAACTCAGGTCTTCCTGACTTCAGGGCTGGTGCTTTATCCACTGCACCACCTAGCTGCCCCTATTTTATCTAATCTTACAAAGCATATCCAGGAAACATTTTGATGGTGTAGCATTAAATTTATGTATTAATTAACTGGAACTCTTAATTGAAAACCAGATAGATAACTTTGACTATATTAAGTTAAAAAGTTTTTGTACAAACAAAATCAATGCAGACAAGATTAGGAGGGAAGCAATAAATTGGGAAATCATCTTTACATTTAAGGGTTCTGATAAAGGTCTCATCTCTAAAATATATAGAGAATTGTCTCATATTTATAAAAATTCAAGCCATTCTCCAATCAATAAATGGTCAAAGGATATGAACAGACAATTTTCAGAGGATGAAATTAAAACTATTTATAGTCATATGAAAAGGTGCTCCAAATCACTGATCAGAGAAATGCAAATCAAGACAACCCTGAGGTACCACTTCACACCTGTCAGATTGGCTAAAATGACAGGAAAAGTTAATGATGAATGTTGGAGGGGTTGTGGGAGGGCTGGGACACTGATGCATTGTTGGTGGAGCTGTGAATGGATACAGCCATTCTGGAGAACAATTTGGAGCTATGCTCAAAAAGTT